>CM056832.1:26534065-26581565 GCA_029853015.1 Chelidonichthys spinosus | reverse complement strand
CAGTGTCTGACTGTCTCAGTGTCTGACTGTCTTCCTGTCTCACTGTCTTCCTGTCTCAGTGTCTTCCTGTCTGTCCAGCTATTGTTTACCTTTCTGTCTGTCCGCCGCCTTACCCGCCGCCTCTGAAACAACACACAACAACAACATACCAATAAACAACAACTTCATCACAAACAACAAGGATTCACAGCTCCAATCGTCTACGCGGTTCACGAGTCGTACATTACACACATTCAATCAGAAATCAATAAATGCACCTGTGATGCATTTATTTACCCAGACCAGAGTCCTGGACCCGAGTCCAGGACCAGGAAGCAGGACTACAGGTCATCCAGGTTAACTTCTCAGTCCTATGATGGTGGTTGACCTCCTCCTACCAGGTAGATTACCATGGTAACCTATGAGATGCTGCCAGTTATTTACAGTAATTACACTAACGCCTCAGACCAGGACCGGGATCGGGTCCGGAGGTCTCCGCCGGCCTAGATGCTCACCTGTCTGGCTGAGCTGCGAGGTGCTGCGGCTGCGTCGGGACGGCAGGATGGCGACGACGCGTTGACTGAGGCTCGAGCGCCGCTTCTTGATCCCGCCTCCCAGGCTCCCGAGCGCCGTGTCTGATTGGCTGCCGTCGGCGTGCTCCGCGCCGTAGATCTCACCGCTCACGCTGGTGCTCTTCATCATGTGGCGGCCGGTGGCGCGCATGGCCCTGCTGATCACCAGAGACTTAGAACCTGATCTCAACCCTGACCCCTGAACCCTGACCCGGGTACCCTCCTCGGCTCATTTTGGCTGTAAGCCATGATATTTGGTCACGGTCGGTATTTTTCAACAAACTTTGGAAATCAAACCTCTGATTCTATGTTAGTCTGTAATCTACTGTATCATCAATAACATGCATTGACTTCCATTATGAGAAAGATTTTTATCCCATGCTGCTGCATCGTTATCATTATTTCACAGCTGATTTTCCATTTGTGGGCATACATGCGCTTAATTTATTCCCCCCTTTTTTTCCATATAGAGAAATTACATACAATGTTCCTGTTTTCTCTTTCCACTGTGTTATACATGTGTGTGTGTGTGATTCCCATGGCCTCAGATTCACCTCATTCAGTAACAATCTAAAGGTAACCCCCGCAGTCATCACAAAACTGCCTTTTAAAGGGTTAACATACTATAAATGAATGCAGGTTGTTAAAATCAGGAGAGAAGTTGGTTCAAAGATAAGCAAATAAGTGAAATAAAATCAAGGATTTTATGGTAATACTTCACGTGGACACTCGGTGTCTTTGTGTAACCTATTTCTTGAGGAGAGTATGAGGGTCAAAGCTGAAGGAGCGGCAGCGCGGCGTGCGGCAGCGCGGCGTTCGGCAGCGCGGCGTGCGGCAGCGCGGCGTGCGGCAGCGCGGCGTGCGGCAGCGCGGCGTGCGGCAGCGCGGCGTTCGGCAGCGCAGCGTGCGGCAGCGCGGCGTGCGGCAGCGCGGCGTGCGGCAGTGTACCTGAAGCGTCCTCGCGGCCTCTCTGACTGGATGGACATGTAGCTGGTGCTACTGATGCGAGAGGCACTGCTGGTTCGAGAGATGGCTGACACGTCGCTGACATCACTGTCTGAGGACTTGTGGGAAACATTCTCGCTGCTCCGCCGGTGCTCCTTGTAGAGCTGCAGGAAACAGGAAGCACACCTGTAAGGTCTGCGAGGAGGGTCGGGGGTCTTTCAGATCAACCGTCCAAACATCGTCTTCGTCGGCTAAATAACTTCCTCGATAACAGAGATGCCACGTATACAACTAGGGCTTTTATTATGAAAGGTAAGAAGTACAGGTGAGGTACCTGCTGCTCTGATTTACATTTAGGTCATTTAGCTTTTGTCCAAAGCGACTTACAATAAGTACGTTTGTCAAAAGAAGGAAACAAAGAAACCACGACGTATCATTGCCGATAAAGTAAGAGCTAAAAATAGAACAAGTGTTAGGTCCTCATCTGAGTAAAGTAGTACTTCAAGAGCAACAGTGCTAAGATCAGAGTGCTATAGGTAAGGGTTTTTTTTGGGGGGGGGGGGGGGGGGTCCGTTCCACCACTGAGGACCAGAACAGAGAAGAGTCTGGACTTTGCTGAGTCTGATGAATGTATTTTTCCCAAATAAACAAATAATTACAAAAAACTTAGTTGTTTTAAAGTCTACACAAATCCAACTGGACTGTCATCAGTTCTATCACATCAAGTAGAGTTATTATTATTATTATCATCATCATTATTATTAGCAGTTTTTAAGGAGAGTTCCTGTCCAATCACCATGATGTTTTAACATAAGCGTCTGTGAGACTCACAGAGAAATCCGGAGATTATATTTATTATAATTATTACTGTTAATTAATTACGATAATACCCCCTCCTCCTCTGGACCCCGACTCTACTCCTCCTGATGAGTCGCTGTTAAAGCGAACTCTCAGACTACATTAACCAGAGTTCTGGCCCACCTCCCGTTTGTTCTTCAGGGCCCGGTCCGGGTCCTGCTGGCTCTTCAGGGCCCGGTCCAGGTCCTGCTGGCTGGAGGCGGGGGCAGCTGAGGCCCGGCTGGAGTGAACCCTTTTCTGGAGCTGACGAACGCACTCCTCTGCTACCAGGGCTACACACACACACACACACACACACACACTCTTTTTATTGTGATCACTGATTAAGTACAGATACCTGGAAATCAGTTTCACATAACATCAGTATTGAATACCTACCTCGGTACCCTAGTACTTGGTACCCTAGTACCCTAGTACTTGGTATCCTAGTACCCTACCTTAATACCCTAGTACCCTACCTCGTACTTGTACTTGGTACTACCTTACCTTGGTCTACAGTGCTGCTCTTGGGGGGAAGCTGAGGGAGCTGTCTCACTCTGCGGGCCGACGTCACCGAGGAGGAGAGAGCCGCTCCGCCTTGGAGGTGACCCCTAACACCACCACGAGGGTGGATGAAGAGAGAGGATGAGATGAAAGTAAAAGTTGTCTGTGGTCCTCACTTCCTGGTTGGATTCACCGAAACACGGAGCACAACAACAACAACAACAACAACAGCAACAACAACAGCAGCAGCAGCAGCAGCCGGTCACTAGTGAACCTGCTGTCATGTAAAGCTGGTTAAAATGAGCAAAATCACACTTAAAGCTGCTGGAGGAGGAGAGGAAGGAGGCAACTGCACCAAACTGCTAGAGAAAACATTCAATCAGGAGTCAGACCAGGAGGTGGAGGTGGTGGATGAGGAGGAAGTGGAGGAGGAGATGGAGGAAGTGGAGCTGGTGGATGAGGAGGAGGTGGTGGAGGTGGAGAAGAAGGAGGAGGTGGATGAGGAGGAGGTGTCGGAGGTGGAGAAGGAGGAGGAGGTGGTGGAGGTGGAAAAGGAGGTGGAGGCACCAACACACATCATTCACTGAGTTCATTCTCACTACAGACCAACAAACCTCACAACATTTCATCTGGCTCAAAATAACCATCAGGATATACTCCTTATCAAGTATGAATGTTAACTATGTTAACTATGTTAAATATGATAACTATGATAACTATGTTAGTTAACTATGTTAAATATGTTAGTTAACTATATTAACTACGTTAAATATGTTAAATATGTTAGTTAACTATATTAACTACGTTAAATATGTTAACTATGTTAAATATGATAACTATGATAACTATGTTAACTATGTTAAATATGATAAATATGTTAGTTAACTATGTTAAATATGATAAATATGTTAGTTAACTATGTTAAATATGTTAAATATGATTACTATGTTAACTATGTTAAATATGTTAAATATGATAACTATGTTAACTATGTTAAATATGATAAATATGTTAGTTAACTATGTTAAATATGATAAATATGTTAGTTAACTATGTTAGTTAACTATGTTAAATATGTCAACTTTGTTAAATATGTTAGTTAACTATGTTAAATATGCTAGTTAACTATGTTAAATATGCTAGTTTACTATGTTAAATATGTTAGTTAACTATGTTAAATATGCTAGTTAACTATGTTAAATATGTCAACTATGTTAAATATGTTAGTTAACTATGTTAAATATGATAAATATGTTAGTTAACTATGTTAGTTAACTATGTTAAATATGTCAACTTTGTTAAATATGTTAGTTAACTATGTTAAATATGCTAGTTAACTATGTTAAATATGCTAGTTAACTATGTTAAATATGCTAGTTAACTATGTTAAATATGTTAGTTAACTATGTTAAATATGCTAGTTAACTATGTTAAATATGTCAACTATGTTAAATATGTTAGTTAACTATGTTAGTCAACTTTGTTAAATATGTTAGTTAACTATGTTAAATATGTCAACTATGTTAAATATGTTAGTTAACTATGTTAGTTAACTATGTTAAATATGTTAGTTAACTATGTTAGTCAACTTTGTTAAATATGTTAGTTAACTATGTTAATTATGTCAACTATGTTAAATATGTTAGTTAACTATGTTAGTTAACTATGTTAAATATGTTAGTTAACTATGTTAAATATGTTAGTTAACTATGTTAAATATGCTAGTTAACTATGTTAAATATGTCAACTATGTTAAATATGTTAGTTAACTATGTTAGTCAACTTTGTTAAATATGTTAGTTAACTATGTTAAATATGTCAACTATGTTAAATATGTTAGTTAACTATGTTAGTTAACTATGTTAAATATGTTAGTTAACTATGTTAGTCAACTTTGTTAAATATGTTAGTTAACTATGTTAATTATGTCAACTATGTTAAATATGTTAGTTAACTATGTTAGTTAACTATGTTAAATATGTTAGTTAACTTTGTTAAATATGTTAGTTAACTATGTTAAATATGTCAACTATGTTAAATATGTTAGTTAACTATGTTTAATATGTTAGTTAACTATGTTAAATATGTTAGTTAACTATGTTAAATATGTCAACTATGTTAAATATGTTAGTTAACTATGTTAGTTAACTATGTTAAATATGTTAGTTAACTATGTTAAATATGTTAGTTAACTATGTTAATTATGTCAACTTTGTTAAATATGTTAGTTAACTATGTTAAATATGTGAACTATGTTAAATATGTTAGTTAACTATGTTAAATATGTCAACTATGTTTAATATGTTAGTTAACTATGTTAGTTAACTATGTTAAATATGTGAACTATGTTAAATATGTTAGTTAACTATGTTAAATATGTGAACTATGTTTAATATGTTAGTTAACTATGTTAGTTAACTATGTTAAATATGTGAACTATGTTAAATATGTTAGTTAACTATGTTAAATATGTCAACTATGTTAAATATGTTAGTTTACTATATGAACTATGTTAAATATGTTCACGTGGAAACATCGACAGGTCGATTGTTGACTGTTTGGCATTCTGCTGCCAAATCTGTCAATTATGTAACAATTCAATCACAATTTCAAAAAAGTCTTGACACCAAAACACGTCCATTAAACCCTAAAAACACAACACTTATACAACACACACACACACCACACACAGGTGTTTGAAGGAAAGAGAGAGCAGCTTGGGCCTTATGGACCAGATCTGGGTCTCTGGTCAGACTGGGGGCCCTGACTCTGGGGGATTCCCTTACCCAGGGGCCTCAGGGGGGGCTTGTTCCCTCTGGAGACCCTTCTGGTACACACGGCACACACACACACACACACACACACACACACACACACACACACACACACACGTTATCCATACCAACCCAGCGTGGCAGCACAGTGAAGCAGCATGCAGGAACAACGACGTGAAGAAAGATGGAGAGAGAAAAAAAAGCAACAGAACACAAATAAATAAAAAGTCAACTGAATAATGTGACATCATCTCGACAACTATTGGACGGACGTTAAATTGATGGTTCATGGTTCAGACCTTCATGAACGCCACGACATGAATCCTAATAAAACACGAGCAGCAGATCTACTTCATACCACCAGGGGGCGACTCCTCTCTGTTTGTATAGAAGTCTATGAGAAAATGGTCCTACTTCTCTCTGCTGGCCACCAGGCGGCAACTTTAGGGGGCGGGACTTACCTGCTGATTGACAGGCGATGTTAGCTCGGGGTGCGTTTTATGTCTTACAACTTAACAGTTTCACAGTTTCAGTTCATGAAAGTTACGTGAAACCATTTTGGTCGCCTAAAATGTCATCATTCAGGTGTGCTAAGCCCCGTCCCTCCCCACTTTCCACTCAAATTTAAGACTTTTTAAGACCTTTTTAAGACCACGTCCAATGAAATTTAAGACCAACCTCGCACCTATTCTGGCATACATTTATGAAATAATGCAAAAGAAATCTGTCAGAATAACAGAATAACACAGGGACAAATAACAATTACTTCTTTTAATAAAGAATAAAGTGTGTGCGTGTGCACGCCTGTTTGCAAATGTATTACAAATGGAGCATACAGCCCTATAAAACTCTGCTGCAAAAGAACAATGTCTCAACATATTAGACATACATACATCCCACACCACGTGTAACCCGTAACCCAACACTATCTTGTTGCTCCCACATGTGAAAGTAGCCGCGATCTCCGAGTCGGGGAACATCACTTTGAAGAGCTCGCTTATATTTTCATATGACGTATAGGAGTGGTGGTCCGATATCGTCTTTAGTATCCACGTCACCTCTGCCTTAAGAGTTGGCGTCGAGCCACAAAAAGCTCGTATGTTACCTGGCTGTGTGGGCTCGGTGCTGCTGGCAGCCGAGGTGACTGTTGAGGTTGGCGTCGGGTTTCGGCGAAACTGGGGTTGGGTGCCTGCTTCTGTGTAGCTGCTAAGCATGCTAAATGTTTAGCACTCTTCATGTGCGACTCCAAGGCCAAATGACCCATTGCGAGCGACGACATCGGTGGGTCAGCGGCTAACTGTGCACGCTCGAGCGTAAAGTGGCGATCTAGTAATTTTGGAAATCAAATCCGACCACCTTGTTGAAACAGTGCATTAATGCCACCTCATGTCGGAGATCGATAGTCGGAGAGAAAAAAATAATAATTTTACAACGCAACGTTCCATGTTTTGTTTTTTGTTAGTGTTTTACTTAGTATACAGTTATGTTGTTGAGCTGTACCATCATGCAGATAAGAAAGGGGAAAATTAAGACCTTTGAGAATTAAATTTAAGACTTGTAAACAAAACTTAAGACCTTTTCAAGGCCTTAATTTACGGTTATCAAATTTAAGACTTTTTCAAGTTTTAAGACCCCGCGGGTACCGTGCCCCTCCCTCGTCACTTCTGGCTGCAAAAATCCAAAATGGCGACGGCTAAAATGTCACACTCGATGCTTCAGAACCGTATTCCACACTTCCACAGTCTGTGGTACTGACACAACCTAATAAGGTGTGACCCCGCCCTACTCTGCTCTGATTGGCCTCTCCATGACATGTGCTGAGTAGGCAGTACATGTCTTACCTGCCGCCGCCGTCGGGGAGCTTCCTGCCGACCGCGTGACGCGCTGGTGTTTCTGGGGTCCGAGGCGGCCTGGAGGGCGGCCGAGCGACAAACGTAGAAAAGAAAGACGGATAAACAAGGGGATGATGACATCATCATTCAGAGTCTTTGTCATCGCCTTGTGAGGTCATGATCAGGGAAACGGGAAGTAAGAGGCATGCTGTGATGGATGTCACACACACTCGTCTGTAACCGTGCATGTGTGTGAGTGTGTGTGTGTGTTAGTGTGCATGCATGTGTGTGTGTGTGTGTGTGTGTGTGTGTGTATGTATGTGTCCATGTGTATGTGTGTGTACCTCTTCTTTGTACTGAGGTGAATTAAAGTCTCTTGATTCGGAAGTAGCATCCATATTCTCCATTCATGGACATGAGGATGACAAGGATGACACACATACACACACACACACACACACACACACACTCACACACACACACCACACACACACACATACACAACACACACACACACACAACACACACACAACACACACACACACACAGCATCACGGATTCCTGCTGCTGATCCCAGAACACAAAGAAGTCAGAGAGAAACTACAGGAAGCAAAGTGAACGAGGATTTTACAGAACCAGGACCAGAACCAAGGACCAGAACCAGGACCACGCGGGGACAACGGACCAGGAAGTAAAAGCCGTGAAAAAAAGAAGCAACAAAACGTTGATGCCGTGGACAACCACAACCAGAGGACGAGGACGACCGGCAGCAGATCACAGACCAGCGGGAACACACCAACACAAACAGAACTCACACTCTGGCTTTTATTCTGACAAGTTCTACTTCCTGTTCACTCTCACTGTGACCAACACACGTTTACACTTTGAATAGGAAGCAAAGTTGCAGCTCGTGATTTTATCTTGTATCTGTGATTATTAAAGGTTTCAGGTCTCAGCAAGTTTAAAGAAGTTTGTGAAATAGTGTTTGAGAGTCAGAGGAGAAGACTGAGACCAACGGTTTCAAATGTAAGCTAAGCTAATGTGCTCCTGGCTGTCACATGGTCGGAAGCTTCTCCTCAGACTGAGGCTGACCGAGCTCATTTACCAAAAACGTTGAACCGTTTCTTTAAATCAGTCACTTTGCAAATAAATAAAGTTAAATTGAACTTTGACACGATGCAAGATAAAGTCACTCACTCCCACCAGAGGAGGAAGAGGGGAGGAGGAGGAGGAGGAGGAAGTAGAGGAGGAGGAAAAGGAGGAGTAAGAAGAGGAGGAGGAGGTAGAGGAGCGACCAGTTGATCAGAGACTTGGCCGAGCTGCACATCAGCAGTAGAGCTTGACGTCGGCCTGAACCCAGTTAGACCAGACTGACCAGTGAGACCAGACAGACCAGGGGGTTCCTCACAACACTGGGACGTGGTGACATACCAGCGGGTGATTGGCCGTTCTCCTTTGATCTGGAGAACTGGAGAACACAGTTTGGGGATGGATCCCTATCGATCTGGATCCCTTGCGATCTGGATCCCTAAGGATCTGGATCCCTAACGATCTGGATCCCTTTCAATCTGGATCCCTAACGATGTGGATCCCTAAGGATCTGGATCCCTAACGATCTGGATCCCTTTCAATCTGGATCCCTAACGATGTGGATCCCTAAGGATCTGGGTTAAAAGGCGTTGGTCAAGCTCTGAGAGGAGCAGCTCCACAGACGGGTACCTGTCGTCCTCGGGGGAAGCGTGCTGGATTAGAATCCTGGGACTGGCCGGACGTCTCCGGGGCAGCGAGTGGGACAAAGGTTTTCTACTGTACACATAAAAATAGATCATATTTATGTATAAAATATATCAGCCAAATGGGTCTCCTTCATGAACAAGACACAGACGGATCGAAGGGAAGTAAAGTATTTATTTATGAATATATTTTGGACGTCTAAAGCAAAAGATTGAAGTAATGTTGTTCTCTTACATGGTACGTTTTAAATTTTCTGCTTTTTCATTCCTGTAATCAACAGCAAGGAAACTAACTGTCATTAATGGATGGAATAAAAAATATATATATAGAGGATCTACTTAGGAGTGCAGTAACACAAAGGATCTATCAATGGAGCGATGGAGGCAGCTAGCGTTGAACAATTCAGGGAGGAAAGAACTACAAAGACCAGGGAGGGTTAGAGAATACTGGAGCGCTTTGTATACAGAGGCCGGTACCTTGCAGTCTCTGCTGAGGGGGCATGATTGTCTGGAGTCAGACAGGTGGCGCTAGAGCTCCTAACCACATCCACAGGCGGCTGCAGATCACTAGAGGCACCACAGCACAACATGCCATCCGATCGAGGAGATGGGAGCAGGAGACGGGAGGAAGAGATGGAGGAGGGGACGGGAGGAGGAGATGGAGGAGAGGACGGGAGGAAGAGATGGAGGCGGGGACGGGAGGAGGAGATGGAGGAGAGGACGGGAGGAAGAGATGGAGGAGAGGACGGGAGGAAGAGATGGAGGAGGGGACGGGAGGAGGAGATGGAGGAGAGGACGGGAGGAAGAGATGGAGGAGGGGACGGGAGGAAGAGATGGAGGAGGGGATGGGAGGAGGAGATGGAGGAGGGGACGGGAGGAGGAGATGGAGGAGGGGACGGGAGGAAGAGATGGAGGAGGGGACGGGAGGAAGAGATGGAGGAGGGGATGGGAGGAGGAGATGGAGGAGGGGATGGGAGGAGGAGATGGAGGAGGGGACGGGAGGGGGAGATGGAGGAGGGGATGGGAGGAGGAGATGGAGGAGGGGACAGGAGGAGATGGAGGAGGGGACGGAAGTAGGAGATGGAGGAGGGGACGGGAGGAGGAGATGGAGGAGGGGAGGGAGGAGGAGATGGAGGAGGGGACGGGAGGAGGAGATGGAGGAGGGGACGGAAGTAGGAGATGGAGGAGGGGACGGGAGGAGGAGATGGAGGAGGGGACGGGAGGAAGAGATGGAGGAGAGGACGGGAGGAAGAGATGGAGGCGGGGACGGGAGGAGGAGATGGAGGGAGGACGGGAGGAAGAGATGGAGGAGGGACGGGAGGAAGAGATGGAGGAGGGGATGGGAGGAGGAATGGAGGAGGGGACGGGAGGAGGAGATGGAGGAGGGGACGGGGAAAGAGATGGAGGAGGGGACGGGAGGAAGAGATGGAGGAGGGGATGGGAGGAGGAGATGGGGAGGGGATGGGGAGGAGGAGATGAGGAGGGGACGGGAGGGGAGATGGAGGAGAGGACGGAGGAAGAGATAGGCGGGGACGGAGGAGGGATGGAGGAGGAGGGAGGAAGATGGAGGAGAGGAGGGAGGAAGAGATGGAGGAGGGGGACGGGGAGGAGGAGATGGAGGAAGGAAGGGGGAAGAGATGGAGGAAAGGGGACGGGAGGAAGAGATGGAGGAGGGGAGGGAGGAGGAGATGGAGGAGAGGACGGGAGAAGAGATGGAGGAGGGGACGGGAGGAAAGAGGAGGAGGGGATGGGAGAGGAGATGGAGGAGGGGAGGGAGGAGGAGATGGAGGAGGGGACGGGAGGAAGAGATGGAGGAGGGGACGGGAGGAAGAGATGGAGGAGGGGATGGGAGGAGGAGATGGAGGAGGGGATGGGAGGAGGAGATGGAGGAGGGGACGGGGAGGGGGAGATGGAGGAGGGGATGGGAGGAGGAGATGGAGGAGGGGACAGGAGGAGATGGAGGAGGGGACGGAAGTAGGAGATGGAGGAGGGGACGGGGAAGGAGAATGGAGGAGGGGACGGGAAGAGAGATGGAGGAGAGGACGGGAGGAAGAGATGGAGGGGGCGGGAGGAGGGGAGATGGAGGAGAGGACGGGAGGAGGAGATGGAGGAGAGGACGGGAGGAAGAGATGGAGGAGGGACGGGGAGGAGGAGATGGGGAGAGGACGGGAGGAAGGGAAGAAGGAGGAGAGGGCGGGAGGAAGAGATGGAGGAGGGGAGGGAGGAGGAGATGGAGGAGAGGACGGGAGGAAGAGATGGAGGAGGGGACGGGAGGAAGAGATGGAGGAGGGGATGGGAGGAGGAGATGGAGGAGGGGACGGGAGGAGGAGATGGAGGAGGGGACGGGAGGAAGAGATGGAGGAGGGGACGGGAGGAAGAGATGGAGGAGGGATGGGAGGAGGAGATGGAGGAGGGGGGATGGGAGGAGGAGATGGAGGAGGGGACGGGAGGGGGAGATGGAGGAGGGGATGGGAGGAGGAGATGGAGGAGGGGACAGGAGGAGATGGAGGAGGGGACGGAAGTAGGAGATGGAGGAGGGGACGGGAGGAGGAGATGGAGGAGGGGATGGGAGGAGGAGATGGAGGAGGGGACGGGAGGAGGAGATGGAGGAGGGGACGGAAGTAGGAGATGGAGGAGGGGACGGGAGGAGGAGATGGAGGAGGGGACGGGAGGAAGAGATGGAGGCGGGGACGGGAGGAGGAGATGGAGGAGAGGACGGGAGGAAGAGATGGAGGCGGGGGGACGGGAGGGGGAGATGGAGGAGAGGACGGGAGGAAGAGATGGAGGCGGGGACGGGGGAGGAGGAGGAGGAGGAGGGAGGAGGAGAGGAGGAGAGGACGGGAGGAAGAGATGGAGGAGGGGACGGGAGGAGGAGATGGAGGAGAGGACGGGAGGGGGAGGGGGAGGGGACGGGAGGAGGAGATGGAGGAGGGGACAGAGGAGATGGAGGAGGGGACGGGAGGAAGAGATGGAGGGGGGACGGGAGGAAGGAATGGAGGAGAGGATGGGAGGAAAGATGGAGGAGAGGACGGGAGGAAGAGATGGAGGAGGGGGAAGGGGAGGAGGAATGGAGGAGAGGACGGGAGGAAGAGATGGAGGAGGGGGGACGGGGGAGGAAGAGATGGAGGAGGGGAATGGGGGAGGAGGGAGGGGAGGGAAAGGGGGGAGAGGAGATGGAGGAGGGGACGGGAGGAAGAGATGGAGGAGGGGATGGGAGGAGGAGATGGAGGAGGGGAGGGAGGAGGAGATGGAGGAGGGACGGGAGGAGGAGTGGAGGGGGGATGGGAGGAGGAGATGGAGGAGGGGACGGGAGGAGGAGATGGAGGAGGGGACGGAAGTAGGAGATGGAGGAGGGGACGGGAGGAGGAGATGGAGGAGGGGACGGGAGGAGGAGATGGAGGAGGGGATGGGAGGAGGAGATGGAGGAGGGGACGGGAGGAGGAGATGGAGGAGGAGACCAAACACAAAGAATATTTTAAAGAACGTTAGATTCCTGAGACCAGGATGCAGGTCTGAGGACGGATGGGAGCGTCTCTCCGTTGTCATGGAGATGGAGTAGCATGGAAACATGGCGCTTTAGTTACTAGCGATAGCCCAAAACTCTCAAAACTGAAAATGAATAACAATGTTTTCTCCTACAGGACGGAAGAGTTCAGACTAGAGACGTCCTCTACTCCAGTAGAATACAGATACTTGTAGTAACGAGACTGTTTTCAAAGTACAGATATTTGTTTTAACCGGGGCAAAGTAAGAAGTTAAGTAAAGTAAATTAAGTAAAGTAAGTAAAGAAAGGCAAGTAAAGTAAGTTAAGTTACGTAAAGTAAGTAAAGTAAGTTAAGTTAAGTAAAGTAAGTTAAGTTAAGTAAGTAGTTAGTTAAATAAAGTAAGTAAGTTAAGTAAAGTAAGTTAATTAAAGTAAAGTAAGTAAAGTAATTAAATAAAGTAAGTAAGTTAAGTAAAGTAAGTTAAGTAAAGTAAGGATGTATTTGTACTTGGTTTCTTCCACCTCTGCTTCTCCGCCTTTGACCTGGAGGAGGCTGACTGACCTTTGACCCCTGGACTTACCTGTTTACGTGTTGGTGGATGCCGTTGAACAAAAGAGGCATCTTAGGTGGCAGAGTGTTACTGAGCCTAGCAGACCTCCTGGTGTTAGCATGTTAGCGTGTTAGCATGCAGCAGGCAGAGGGAGGAGAAATAAAATCATGTGACCAGGTTAAATGACAGTAGAGGTGGTGAACACGGTATGAGGAGTCTCGGTGAGGATGAGGAGACCTGCAGAGAGGCAAGGCCAGAGACCAGCAGCATGCTAGCTATGGATCTGTAGTGCCCCCTTGTGGATCTGAGGCAGCAGTGCAACTAAACCAATCTCCCAACGTTTAACATGGCAGCGAATGCCTCTATGTTGCCACACATCACACAAGGAACGCGGATTAACTTACAAACACAATCATAGAGGGTCTCTCAACCACACACACAGAGGGTCTCTCAACCCCAGACACGGAGGGTCTCTCAACCACACACACGGAGGGTCTCTCAAACACAATCATAGAGGGTCTCTCAACCACACACACGGAGGGTTTCTCAACCACACACACAGAGGGTCTCTCAACCCCGGACACGGAGGGTCTCTCAACCACACACACGGAGGGTCTCTCAAACACAATCATAGAGGGTCTCTCAACCACACACACGGAGGGTTTCTCAACCACACACACAGAGGGTCTCTCAACCCCGGACACGGAGGGTCTCTCAACCACACACACGGAGGGTCTCTCAAACACAATCATAGAGGGTCTCTCAACCACACACACAGAGGGTCTCTCAACCCCGGACACGGAGGGTCTCTCAACCACACACACGGAGGGTCTCTCAACCCCAGACACGGAGGGTCTCTCAACCACACACACGGAGGGTCTCTCAAACACAATCATAGAGGGTCTCTCAACCACACACAGGGAGGGTCTGAAGACCACACGCACAGAGGGTCTCTCAAGCACACACGGAGGGTCTGAAGACCACACACACAGAGGGTCTCTCAAGCACACACACAGAGGGTCTCTCAAGCACACACAGGGAGGGTCTGAAGACCACACACACAGAGGGTTTCTCAACCACACACACAGAGGGTCTCTCAACCCCAGACACGGAGGGTCTCTCAACCACACACACGGAGGGTCTCTCAAACACAATCATAGAGGGTCTCTCAACCACACACACGGAGGGTTTCTCAACCACACGCACAGAGGGTCTCTCAAACACAATCATAGAGGATCTCTCAACCACACACAGGGAGGGTCTGAAGACCACACGCACAGAGGGTCTCTCAAGCACACACGGAGGGTCTGAAGACCACCCACACAGAGGGTCTCTCAAGCACACACACGGAGGGTCTCTCAACCACACACACAGCGAGCTGCTGCCTACAGCACTACAGCACCAAATGTGGATTCATCCGCAGCTGAAAGTAGTCCCAAACAGACCCAAACCCTCCCTGAACTACAGTTCCCAGCCGGAACTCCTTTCCACCATCTGTAGAAACGACTCAGAGCAGAGAGCCACAGACAGGAGAAGGTGAGACAGGAGGAGGTGACACCGGAGGAGGTGAGACTTTGCTGCTGGTTTTCCATGGGATTTGTTGACGATGAAATAAAGTGTGACGTTCCTTCTCCATGATCTTTAAGTGACACGGCTTTGACATCGGAGAGAACGCTACCGAGATATTATTTCATAAATACATTTTAAACAACAAACATTGTACTTTTACAGCCTCGATTTCATTGTGATAAAAACATGACACCACACACACACACACACACACACACACACGCACACACACACACACACACACACACACGCACACAACTACAACTACAATTACAACTAACCCACAACCCAAAAACACAGCGTGTGCTGATTGGCCAGTTTACCTGGTGTGGAGGAACTCGGCACTTTTGCCTCGCATTGACTGGTGGATCATGATGACCTCACTGTGGTTACCATGGAGATGGATGACACATTAATATACAACAGTCAAAAAACAGAATGAGAACAGACACACACACCACACACACACACACAACACACACACACACACACACCAATTGTCTAAAAGTCAAAAACAATAAAGAAAAGTTTATAAATCAGGTTATCTGTTTAAAATGGTAAAAGATTTGAACTTGTTGGATTAAAAAAAGTTTTCACAGAGTTTCATCTCATTCCAACAACAAAATAACACATCAACAACACAACACATACCCACAACACAAGTAGTAAGTAAGTAAATTAAGTTAAAGTCCCAGTCGGCAACATTTTTTTGATCATATTCACTGAAGCCGACACTACGCTCCGATAGAACAACATAAATCATCCGGTTTTAGAACAAAAACGTGCCTCTACCTGTAGAGCCTGTTGTTTGTTATGCAAAGATCGAAAGCGCCCGGATCATCCTGTCCAATCAGCACGCAGGGCTGTGTTCGTGCACACACAGAGCCCCTCCCCCCTCGGGTCGTACCACTATCACGGGGGGAGGTGGAGGGAAGTAGCAACAAGCTTCCAACCGGTGGAAAAGAAAGAAAAAAAGAAGGATTGCGATGGTGCCCGTGATAAAACCAGAGTCAACATCGGACCCGCGTTTCAAAGGTGGCGTGATCTAAGACAGAGCGTGATCTGACAGAGTGCCCTCGAACCGCAGGATTTGCTGACTGGGACTTTAGGTAAAGCAAAGTAAAGTAAAGTAAAGCAAAGGAAGTATTTGTACTTGGTTCCTTCCACCTCTGCTTGTCCCCCTTTGACCCGTTTGAAGCTGACTGACAACAACACAACAACACAAAGCGACCCACACTGATGACATCAAGGGCCCTAGTTTCGTAGACCAGGCGCAGTCAGCTTTCAGCGCACCTGCGCCGCGCCGACGGGGCGTGTCCGCCTGGACTTTGCAAGTTTCGTGCACCACGCAGGCTCGCGCAGGCACACCTCCCGTCTCGCCCACCGGCGCAAGTGGGAGAGAGGGAGGAGAAGAAGGCGTGAGTGGGAGACGAGGAGGAGACGAGGCGTGGACTGGGATTAATACAGCCGATTCAGATCTTCACCAATCAAATGAGCTCCTCTCCTCACCTTTAATGCGTTAGGGGAGGTTCAGTGGAAGATCTGTCACTTGACAACCCGATGACAGAAGCAGCGCCGCTGTGAGTGCGTATCATAATAATAATAATGCTGATATTATAAAAAAACAGGAGAGAGAGAGGGAGATGTTTTGGTCCGAGAGGCTGAGTTTCCGTTACGCATGCCATCCGCCTTTGATCTGACGTCAGATGTGACGGGACAATCTATATAGATATAAATTCACGTGTTGATTCATTAGTTGCATTAAATAGTGTTTGTTGTGATTATTTATTGCATTTAATTGTGCCTGGAACTGTGGAAACCTGCCTGTGAGGTCTCGGTGACGTGTACGCACTGCGCGCCGGTCCGCCAAACTTCCGATCCGCCAGCTGTGATTCGCATTGAATCAATGGACTTTATTTACGCCTTGCACCTTGCGCCGAAAGTAGACCAGGTCGGAGCTGGCGAGCTTTCAGCGCAGTCTCGGCGAGGCTTTTTGCCACGAAACTTCCGCTACACCAAGCTGAATCTGTGACGCCTCCCCCTGCTGCGCCGACACACCCATCTTGGCGCAGGCCAAACTGCCAAACTGACGGTGCGCAAGGCCGCGCGGGTCGAAACTTGCACTGCGCCGGCTGCGCCACCCTGCGCTGGTCTTCGAAACTAGGGCCCTTAGTCTGATTGGACACAAGTGATGACTCACACATAGACGCTCACCTGTCATCCAGGTACTCGTCCTCCTGGTGGCGACCTCTGGCAGCGTCATGGTAACGGGTCGGAGAACGGGAACGGCGAGTGTGATGAAGCTCATCATCCAGACTCCTAAAAGACGGGAGGGAGGAAGGAAGGGAGTCAGGTTAGTGGCCAGGTGGTGTTGCAGCAGACTCTTGGCGGAGCTCGTTTGGCTCGGCCAATGAGAGCAAGCGGAGCAAAGGTTCTGCATCAGAATTAGTGAGGCTCTCTCCCCCTCCCCCCTACCCCCTCCCCTCCTCTCTCCCTCCCCCCTCTCCCCTCTCTCTTCCTCCCCCTCCCCTCCTCTCCTCTCCCCCCCCTCTCTCTTCCTCCCCCTCTCCCCCCCCCCTCTCCCCTCCCCCCTCTCCCTCTCCTCCCCCTCCCTCTCTCTCCCTCCCCCTCTACCCCTCCCTCTCTCTCCCCTCTCTCCCCTCCCCCCCTCCCTCTCTCCCCTCCCTCCCCCTCTCCCCTCCCCTCTCTCCCCTCCCTCCCCCCTCCCCTCCCTCCTCCCTTCCCCCCCTCTCCCCCCTCTCTCTCCCTCCCCCCTCTCCCTCTCTCTCTCCCTCCCACCTCTCCCTCTCTCTCTCCCTCCCTCTCTCTTCCTCCCCCTCTCCCCTCCCCTCTCTCCCTCCCCCCCCCCTCTCCCTCCCCCCTCTCTCTCCCCCCCCTCTCCCCCCCCTCTCTCCCTCCCCCCCCTCCCCCCTCCCTCTTTCCCTCCCCCTTACCCCTTTCTTCTCCCCCCTCTCCCTTTCTTCCCCCCCCTTACCCCTCCCTCTAATTTTGCCACGATGGCCTTGTTTCTTTCGTCCGCAGACTGAACCGATGTCTTTGCCCGGGTCCCGGGACCCCCACCCTTGGGCGGGAACTTGGGGGCCGGGCCCTCCCGCTCCTGCGGGGGCAACACACCAGGGTCTGCCTCTGGGTCCACCCTCCAGCGTGGAGGGGATCCCTGGGGTCCCGGACGGGGAACCTACCCGGGATACTCATTAACAACAACTAAAAATCCTTCCAAAACCCTACCCGGTACCAAACCCTTAAAATAAAAAGTTTTTGGCTTTAAAAAAAGTGTTTTAAATGGTATTTATGTTGCACGAGTCACTAGAGCTCACTTTCACCTCGTTAGCATGCTAACAGGACGTCCTTCCTCCTTTCCATCCTTCCTCCCTCCCTCCTTCCCCTCCCTCCTCCCTACCCTTCCTTCCTCCCTCCCTCTCTCCATCCCTTCGTCCTCCCTTCGGGAGGATGCAGACTATTTAAAGGAGCCTAATAATAGTCAAGGCTGTATCTCTGTGTTCTGGGTTTTTGAAAACCAAACTATTTGGTGGAACAGCCGGTCTAAGACTAGAGACCCAGAGAGAGACCGGTCGGCGTTAAGGGGATCAGGCTTTGTTGTGGTTCCATGGTCCTGAAGACCAGCACCTCAGCGCTCACACCACAAAGAGCCACTTTGCTTTTGGAAGTAAAAGGAAATTTGGCGTTCTTCTGTCCGTCCGTCTGTCTGTCTGCCTGTCTGTCTACCTGCCTCTCTGTTAAACTCATTAACTAACACAGGCAGACTCACAGATGACAGAAGAGCCCATTCATATACACACACCCTTAAAGGGGGCCCTCCCAGACCCAGACCCAGACCCAGACCCAAACCCAGACTGACGTTGCAGCTTCTTGACCGGCATGTCGGCGTGCCGGCGGGGCAGGAACGGCGAGGGGCGGGGCAGCGGGATGGACGACACGTCGTGGGTTTGGAGCGGGTACCAGTGAGGCTTGTCGTCCAGCAAGGCTGTCTCCAGCTCGATCAGGATCTGTTCAGACCAGAACCAGGAACGTGTTGACATTTACAGCAAGTCTGTTCTAGTTCAAACCCAAAGTCTCAACGATGTTAGCTTTTACAAAGAACTCTGAGACCTCCAGACCCTAAAACCTTGAGACCCTCATCTGTTAGTCTGTCATTATTAAAACAAGACATTCAGACTCACCGAGAACACCAAGATCCTGGATCAAGGAGGAGGCCGTAATACAGGTGTGTGTGTGTGTGTGTGTGTACCTCTCCCATGAAGGTGCTGTCCTCCTCCGGAGACCTGGGCTGGTCCCAGATCGTCAGCTCCAGCATGTGGTTGCGGAAGTCCCTGCGATGGACGTGAGAGTAGACGAAGGTCTGGTTCCACTTGGGCTCGCAGCTCTTCTTCATCGTCTTCGTCCTTCGTTTGCTTTTGTCGCTGTGAACAAACACAATGGTTCATGGTTCTTGTGTGGTTCTGGTTCACTTACACCCGGCTGGACTGCATGTGACCACCACGTACCTGCGGTCGGGGAGGAAGTACATCTTGACGTAGGGGCTCCGAGGCCGCCCGTCGGACCGGACAGGAAGCTCTGCAGCCTGCAGCACGTTGACGATCAGCTGATGACCCACTTTGTCGTACCACAGCTTCACCTGGCGGGAAACACACACGTTCTGGTTCAGGTTCTGGGAATGCTCTCCGAAACACGTGAACCTCCTCAAAGGTCTCAAGACTCACCGAGAGCTGCCCCGGCATCAGCTGGGGGGCATCCTGGAGGGTCCCGGGGCTGGAGGGAGACAGCACGTTTAGGGAGGGTCTCTCCATCTTCTGGGACTCAAAAGAACTGGAACCTGCTACGAATACAAGAAGAAGAAGAAGAAGAAGGTTCTGAAATGACTTATATGTTTTATATGTTATGTCATGGTGACGATGCGGCTGTGTCAGGCTTGGGCCGGTTCAAAAATGTTAAAACCGGTCTGATACTAAGCTAAAGACCGGACCAGACCGGTTATACCGACCTTACCCACTATGTGTCGACTTGCCCAGCAACCTGACGAAACATCTCTACGGGTTAATATACAGACGTGAAGTTAACTTGCGTAACCGGTCAAAAACGTCCGTACCAACTGTGGACGTCGCTGGTTTATAGTCACACATGATGTTATTCAGCCGCCAGTATCACCTGATCGGTATACCGCCGGTTCCCGCTGTGTGTGTGGTTACAAACATGAGCAGGTCAACATGAGAGAGACTCGGAGGTACCTACTAGATTCTAATGGAGGGTGGGACGTGTCGGGGATTCTCGGGATATCACTGGAAGAGAAGCAGAAGAGTCCGTCAGCCGCTTTCACCCCGGCATCGGTGGGAATCAAACAACGTAACAAGTGTTAAGATGCTCAGGCACACATGCACACACACTGTTATTAACGTTATCTGTGGGTAAACAAACATGGAGAAGCAAAGGGAAGACGTGAGTCGAGTTCATGGCCAGTGATTGTCTGAAATATTATTATTAATGATTGTTATTATTATTAAAATCTGATTATTATTAATAATAATAATCGTAATGTTAATAATAATAACAATCATCGTAATATTAATCATAATAATAGTAAAATTAATACCGGTAATAATAATAATAACAATAATAGGAACCAGGAGCTCAATTCTGTCTCAACCACCGTCTTTTCTTATCCACCACTACAACAATCAATACATATTTCATAAGTGATAAAACAAACATGGCTTGCTTCATGAGTCCCAGCATTCAGACCAAAGGGTCGAGGGTCACTTTGGGATCCTGAGACTTTAACCAGGAATGAAAAGCTCGGAGAAGCGATGCTACATGGATGGCCTTTTCCCATCGGCCATTTTGCATCCCTTCATGTTAACTATGATGCATATAATTTTGCAGATGACAAACTGAAGCCGTTTTCACAAAAGCCAGTATTAACATGAATTGGCATCCCGAATAATTGGGAATCAGTTTAGTACATTTAGGGATGCAAAATGGCACCAGCAAAAACCAAGGCTGTTTGTGTCTTACGGGAAACACCAGAATCCATTTCACCAGCTCCACGTCTGTGGAACACTTAGCAGTGTAATTTGTCATTTGAAATTTAAATTCGCTGGGTCATGGTTTTAAACATTAACTTCTGATTTTTAATATATTAAACCGATAAGTGTTCCATGAACAAGGAATTAAAAACAAGTGAATGAATGTAAACAAACATTGCTTGCTTTATGAATCCCAGCGTCCAGACCAAAGGGTTGAGGGTCAAAAAGAAACAAGCACTTCTGGTTTGTGCTGGATTTCCCTTTGGGATCCTGAGACTCTAACCAGGAATGAAAAGCTCAGAGAAGCGATGATACCTCGATGGGCATTTTCCATCTGCCATTTTGCATCCCTTCAGGTTGACTTTGATGCATTTAAATTTTGCAGATGTCAATAACTGCAGCCATTTTCACAAAAACTAGTACTAACATGAATTTGCATCCCTAATAAATAGGTTTTAGTTCAGTTCGTATAGGGATGCAAAATGGCACCAACAAAAAAGTGTTTCTGTAAGCGTGACGGGATTAAGAATCCTAATAAAATTGGCATATTACTTACTGATATTTTCTATACACCCTTCGTGAGTGTTTGGAGAGAAATTAATACATTCAACTTTTTTCCTCATCAAAGAGCCAATGAGGTTGAAAAAACAGTGATTTACGTTAAAAAAGGCAAATATAAACCCGTCAAATCAGTCAAATATAAACCTGTTAAATCAGTCAAATATAAACCCGTTAAATAAGTCAAATATAAACCCGTTAAATCAGTCAAATATAAACCTGTTAAATATAAACCTGTTAAATAAGTAAAATATAAACCTGTTAAATAAGTCAAATATAAACCTGTGAAATAAGTCAAATATAAACCCGTTAAATAAGTCAAATATAAACCTGTTAAATCAGTCAAATATAAACCCGTTAAATAAGTCAAATATAAACCTGTTAAATATAAACCTGTTAAATAAGTAAAATATAAACCTGTTAAATAAGTCAAATATAAACCTGTGAAATAAGTCAAATATAAACCTGTTAAATATAAACCTGTTAAATAAGTAAAATATAAACCTGTTAAATAAGTCAAATATAAACCTGTTAAATATAAACCTGTTAAATAAGTCAAATATAAACCTGTTAAATATAAACCTGTTAAAAATAAACCTGTTAAATCAGTCAAATTTAAACATGTTCAATAAGTCAAATATAAACCTGTTAAATCAGTCAAATATAAACCTGTTAAATAAGTCAAATATAAACCTGTTAAATCAGTCAAATATAAACCTGTTAAATATAAACCTGTTAAATAAGTCAAATATAAACCTGTTAAATCAGTCAAATATAAACCTGTTAAATATAAACCTGTTAAATAAGTCAAATATAAACCTGTTAAATAAGTCAAATATAAACCTGTTAAATAAGTCAAATATAAACCTGTTAAATCAGTCGAATATAAACCTGTTAAATCAGTCAAATATAAACCTGTTAAATATAAACCTGTTAAATAAGTAAAATATAAACCTGTTAAATAAGTCAAATATAAACCTGTTAAATAAGTCAAATATAAACCTGTTAAATATAAACCTGTTAAATCAGTCAAATATAAACCTGTTAAATATAAACCTGTTAAATCAGTCAAATATAAACATGTTCAATAAGTCAAATATAAACCTGTTAAATATAAACCTGTTAAATCAGTCAAATATAAACATGTTCAATAAGTCAAATATAAACCTGTTAAATCAGTCAAATATATAAATAATTTTAAAATGCAACATTTGATACTTCCTCTTTGAAGTCAGGCTCCATTTGCACGCCTTTTTAAAGTGACATCATCCTGATCACGATATGCAGAGACGTAGATACTGTACATGTACATATACATATATCTACTATATCCATGTTTATTATATCCAACTACATCGACAGGTTTTAACTGGGGACAGATATTGATATAAAATGGCTTTGCAACGTGATAATCGATTGTATGGATACTAACCAGGACTCCAACCAAACATGCATATGCCACCAAAAACCAGTGAAGTGCAGCTAAAGATGTTCCTGTCGGTGTAGTCTTAAGAGCCGGTGGTCCTGTCGGGTGTAGTCTTAAGAACCGGGTGGTCCTGTCGGGGGTAGTCTTAAGAACCGGTGGTCCTGTCGGGTGTAGTCTTAAGAACCGGTGGTCCTGTCGGGTGTAGTCTTAAGAACCGGTGGTCCTGTTGGGTGTAGTCTTAAGAACCGGGTGGTCCTGTCGGGTGTAGTCTTAAGAACCGGTGGTCCTGTCGGGTGTAGTCTTAAGAACCGGGTGGTCCTGTCGGGTGTAGTCTTAAGAACCGGGTGGTCCTGTCAGGTTTAGTTTTAAGAACCGGTGGTCCGGTCGGGTGTAGTCTTAAGAACTGGGGGGTCCTGTCAGGTGTAGTTTTAAGAACCGGGTGGTCCTGTCAGGTGTAGTCTTAAGAACCGGGTGGTCCTGTCGGGTGTAGTCTTAAGAACCGGGTGGTCCTGTCAGGTTTAGTTTTAAGAACCGGTGGTCCGGTCGGGTGTAGTCTTAAGAACTGGGGGGTCCTGTCAGGTGTAGTTTTAAGAACCGGGTGGTCCTGTCAGGTGTAGTTTTAAGAACTGGGTGGTCCTGTCAGGTGTAGTTTTAAGAACCAAGCGGTCCTGTCGGGTGTAGTTTTAAGAACCGGTGGTCCTGTCGGGTGTAGTTTTAAGAACCGGGTGGTCCTGTCAGGTGTAGTTTTAAGAACCGGTGGTCCTGTCGGGTGTAGTTTTAAGAACCGGGTGGTCCTGTCAGGTGTAGTTTTAAGAACCGGTGGTCCGGTCGGGTGTAGTTTTAAGAACCGGGTGGTCCTGTCAGGTGTAGTTTTAAGAACCGGCGGTCCGGTCGGGTGTAGTTTTAAGAACCGGGTGGTCCTGTCAGGTGTAGTTTTAAGAACCGGCGGTCCGGTCGGGTGTAGTTTTAAGAACCGGGTGGTCCTGTCAGGTGTAGATTTAAGAACCAAGCGGTCCTATCGGGTGTAGTTTTAAGAGTCTTAAGAACCGGGATGGTCCGGTCAGGTGTATTTTTAAGAACCGGGATGGTCCGGTCAGGTGTATTTTTAAGAACCGGGATGGTCCAGTTTTAAAAACGTATCATCACACCCCTCATGCTTACGTCTAACAACAACATCTGATGCTCGTCCTGGTTTGATGGCGCTCACAGGAATAATTCACCGTCTTTGTTAACGGGACGTATGAGAGGAAATCTCCGGTTCTGGGACGTGGCAGCGTGAGGAGCCGCTAACGGCAGGATTTACATTGATACACTTTGAATGTCGCGGTCAGAATCTTGTCTGAGGTCAGCCAGCTAGCCTGATTAGATCCAACATGAAGACGGACCTGGAAGCAAGGGTCCCAGCGGGACTCTTCCAGGTGGACTGGCTGCTCGTATCGTGGACTCACCCAATGGGCCTGGAGACCACCAGCTCCACTTGAGGCTCAGCTTGAGATTCAAGGATAATGTTGTAAACTTCCTTCATGGTCGCCCCCGGCAACAGCTTCCCGTTCCACTGTAGAACTTCATCCCCTGGAAGTGAACGGCCATGAAAAATCAAAGACCTGGAAAATGATATATTTGTTTGGGTCACATGTGGTCTTTGTGGAGACCCGTGAGACAGGTTACCTGCTCTCAGGTGTCCCACCACGTCAGCCAGGCTCCCCTTCTTCACTTTAGTGATGAAGGCACCTAACCGCCCCGACTCGGTGATTCTGCCTCCCACCACCTGGAGGGAGACGGAGGGCAGGGTTCCTACACCTCTTCCAAGCTCAAATTCAAGCACTTTTCAAGCATTTCAAGGTGCATTTCCATGCTTTTCTAGCACCTTCCAGCTGTGGTAAACTACATATTTGTATCAATCTTTAGAACTCAGTCTACTTATTATTGCACTTGTTCATCACATTCAATGAGACGTACATTACATACATTTCAAGCACTTTCAAGCACTTTATTGTACATCCAAGCCTTTTATTCTAAATCCAAGCACTTTTCAAACCTTGAAAACACCACACTAAAATTCAAGTGTTTTCAAGGGTTTCCAGGACCCTTATGAACCCTGGGAGGGAGCGGGAGTCACATCTGGGGAAGACATGAATATCATCTTCAATGATGTCACATGACCCCTGAATGACTGACCTTTAACCCCAGCAGCGCCCCGGCTTCCTTCGGCATGGTGGCGCTCCTCTTGCTGAGGGTGATTCGTCCAATCAGATGGTCTCCCTCCTTGGACGGTTGCCAGGTTACAGGATGCTGCAACAGCATATACTTGGAGATGACATTCAGAGGACGAGATGTAACACACAGGAACACCGAACCACCTCATATGTAATACCGACAGCCGTGGATGTTGGTTTATATGTCCGTATGTTCGATTCCCGTCGGCACGGCGACAGCAGCAACAACGTGGCCGGCTCGATGAGACACAATGCATCGTGGGTTTGATGCTTTTTGCCCCCTAGAGGCCAACGGAGTTGCCCAGAACGGAGAGTAAGTAAATAAAGTAATACGTTACTTTCTGTTCATGCAACTTAACGTCGTTAAAACTCGAGCTGGAGAAGCTGATTGGATATTTGGAACCCGTTGCCGTAGGAACCCAGGAAACATCAGCAGAGTTTTTACAGAGCGACGACTAGAAGGAAGGAATTGAGCGGTGGAACGCGTCTCTGAACGGAGCGACACACACCTCAACACACACCAGCAACCTGACAACGTTGATCTGAACATGAAGCAACAAGAAGCGGTGACTTACGTGCCATACGGTGGGGTCATGGGGGTAACACTCCCAGTCTCCTGCAAGAGAGAAGAGACTCAGAGAGGCTGGAGCAAGACCTCCTTCATATCACACACACACACACACACACACACACACACACACACAGGAGCTGTATACACAGCACATACCAGCATGAGTCCTCTCACAGCAGCTCGGCCAAACGTGGAAGGAATTTGTTAACACTGGAGACGTTACGTTTATTGAATACTCAGGCCTGGGCTACAATTAGAAACCTGTCACCACGGCGACAGGACTCGGACTTGCCGCTCGTCCACCGACACGGCGATGAAACCAAATACAGCTTTTAAAAGATGCTGGAACCTTCTCCAGATGTTCGGTGTGGCTGTAGGATTTAACTTAAAAGTCTCGACTACCTGAATCTCACGTCAAGAAGAAACATAATACAGGGCTCCTCCACCTTTTTCAAGCTCAAATTCAAGCACTTTCCAAGCATTTCAAGGTGCATCTCCATGCTTTTCCAGCCCCTTCCAGCTGTGGTAAACTCCATCTTTGTACCAATCCAATGGTCAGTATTCAGTCTACTTATTCTGTCACTTGTTCATCACATTAAATGAGATGTTCTTGTCCTCTAAACAACCAACATGATGTTTGGAGACAGCTTTTTACAGAAGGACCACAAATGAAAGGAATGTGTGTGACTGCTGCATGTTGGAGGTGGTCGGAGGGGTCGGAGGTCGCGCTGCCGTCAGAATGAATGTCAGAGCGTTTTAGGTCTCTTGAAAAAAGCGCCATACAAATCCAATCCATTATAATAATAATAATAATATATAATAATGGATAATTATCTACAGTAACAAGCCTGTTTTAAAATGTGAGGAGTAGAAAGTACAGGTACTCGTTTTAATGGACGGAGAAACTCGGAGCTACGAAGAGAAAGTTGTGAGCGATGATCAGCCAATCAGAGGAGGAGGAGGACTCTCACAGATCTTCTAGGATCTACTGTCCTGTGTCTCTGATTTACAGGCTGCCAGCGAACGCCTCACAGCCGAGCTGGCTTCAGTCTCGAGCTAAAAAAGGAAGCAGCGTCTCGCCGCCGTGTTTAAAGGCTGCTCTGACAGAACACTTGAGTCCTGGACCTGGACCAAAACACTCTAGTCCGGGACCTAGCCCAGAAAAATGCTAGTTCTGGACCTGCACTATGAATAATAATATTAATAGCAGCAGAATACATGTTTGGAAAAATAGCCAAATATTATGATGACATCACTGCTGCACCGAATTATGTCATCACAGAGACCTCGGACCGGGTGGTGGGGGTCCAGCTGGGACACCACAGGGTGTTCCCAGGCCCGGGGACATCGTTGTGATGATGACAATGTGACGCCACACAGAGGCAACGCTGGGGTCAACTGGGGTCAAACTGTCCCATCAACCCCCCCCCAAGGGCCAAGTTGAAAACAATACAGTATGACAGACGGGAAAGCATCCAGATAGACCAGCGGGCTCACACACACACACACACACACACACACACTCTGCTCTTGTTTTGTGTGTAAACGGGTGAACAGACAGACAGGCAGACAGACAGACAGTCTCACCTCTCTCACTGACACTCTCGATCTCGGCATCCTCCCCGCTGCTGGACTCCGGCGTGGTCCCGCCCTCGTCCTCGGAGCTGCTGATGCTGGTCTGCCTCTTCCCCCCGGCCCCCGGCCCCCGTTTGGACTTGTATGGCCGCGGTGGGGGCGGACGCAGGGATTCCGATTGGTCCGAGCTCAGCGAATCGTTGCGCAGCATGCTCTCAGCCTTCTCCCGTTTGGTCCGTCTCACGACGGGTCCCTGGCTGGGGGCCGAGCCGGGTACCGGACCGGGAGGCTCTCTGAGTTCAGGGGGGACGGGTTGCTGAGCAACGTTGTGTTGGTGTGGACCGCCAACCCCCCCCGCTGTCCTCTGACCCGGCCACAACCCATCCCCGACCTGCCCGACGACGCCCACGCCACGACCCTGCGTGGACGCAGGATGGCCCCGGCCTCCAGGAGGGACCGGCCCTGCTTGGCGAGGGGGGGCACCGATGTGGTCCAGGTGATGGTAGCCCCCCTCTTCTGTCCATCTCACCCCCCCACCTCCTCCCACAGGATCGTGCTCCAGAGAGCGACCCTTCATCAGCCGCCGGCTTTCCCTGCGCTCCCTGGAGTCCCCCCGGAGGTCCCGGTCCATGGAGACCTGGGTCTGCAGTCTTGGCTGACCTGCCCGCCGCTCCCCCCGCCCAGCTCCGCCTCCTCTTCCATTTCTCCTGGGGAAACACCAAGGCGGGGATGGAGAGAGAGAAGGTGAGAGTTTCACTCCTGCTTCCTTAGAGCTATTCTACTCAGACTGTATGTTAGAGGTGGGCGTCGTCATGGTGACGTCACCCGTTGGCTTGTGGACTACACATCTGCCCACAAACACATGTGGTTTCTGTTTATTCTTTAGACCAGAGTTCTTCAACTTCTCTATAGGACCCCCAAGACCAATAGAGACCCAGTGGAGGGACCCCCAAGGCCTATAGAGACCCTGTGGAGGGACCCCCAAGGCCTATAGAGACCCTGTGGAGGGACCCCCAAGGCCTATAGAGACCCTGTGGAGGGACCCCCAAGGCCTAAAGAGACCCTGTGGAGGGACCCCCAAGACCAATAGAGACCCAGTGGAGGGACCCCCAAGACCAATAGAGACCCAGTGGAGGGACCCCCAAGGCCTATAGAGACCCTGTGGAGGGACCCCCAAGGCCTAAAGAGACCCTGTGGAGAGACCCCCAAGGCCTATAGAGACCCTGTGGAGGGACCCCCAAGGCCTATAGAGACCCTGTGGAGGGACCCCCAAGGCCTATAGAGACCCTGTGGAGGGACCCCCAAGGCCTAAAGAGACCCTGTGGAGGGACCCCCAAGACCAATAGAGACCCAGTGGAGGGACCCCCAAGACCAATAGAGACCCAGTGGAGGGACCCCCAAGGCCTATAGAGACCCTGTGGAGAGACCCCCAAGGCCTATAGAGACCCGGTGGAGGGACCCCCAAGGCCTAAAGAGACCCTGTGGAGGGACCCCCAAGGCCTATAGAGACCCTGTGGAGGGACCCCCAAGGCCTATAGAGACCCTGTGGAGAGACCCCCAAGGCCTATAGAGACCCGGTGGAGGGACCCCCAAGGCCTAAAGAGACCCTGTGGAGGGACCCCCAAGGCCTATAGAGACCCTGTGGAGGGACCTTAAGACATTAAAATAATTCACATTTTAATTCTATTTTGGTTTTTCTACAACACAATTTCTCAACATAATATTAAACAAAGAGGAAGATCTAAATTTGCTTATTATAGGTTGTATTCATGTTAAGGTGGATTTTTGGACAAAGTCAAACAGCTTACGTGTCTCGTGGAGGTTCGCTGCGGGACCGGCCGTCGGCCCCAGGTGCGGTGTCGGGTCGGTTGGGGTTGTGGATCGCGGCGGTGGATCCCGGGGGAGCCTGGGAACGAGACCGGAGCTTTTGGTCGCCGAGCGTTTGGCACATGGACGGCTCGCTGACGGCTGATCCGAGGCCAGCGGGTTTGCCGGCCGGACCGGTGAACCACTCGCCGGGTTTGGTCAGGAGCTCCTGCTGCTTCCGGCAGTTATTACACACCCAGATGACCTGGAGGAGGACAGCAAGGAGATCACAACCGGCCGGAGGTTCCATGAACACACCACTTTTAGATTCAACACACAGAGCACCAGGAAGTCTTCTGTCTCAGCCGGGAGATAACGGTATATGTGCCACCTTAAAAGCCGGCCCACCATAACCGATGATTGAATATGTCTTTCTCTCTCTGTCTCTGACCACACACACAGCGGGTACCAATGAGTCAACTCGTGATGTCAGCGGTCAACAAGACATTTTCAACCGGTTACCCAACTCTATAGGTTCGTTTACATCTGTATATCAAGAGGTGAGATGCCCAGACAGGACGGACCGGTCGGTCTCGGGCTCGACGTCACGGAGCTCGCCGTAAATAAAATCAAACATTTACAACACAAAGATTAAAGCTGGGTTTAAAACATGGCAGCGATGCTGGAGTTGGTGGTGGGAAACTCATCAGAATGAACCGGATCAAACATCCCGACTATAAACTATCAGCTTTTTAAGGAAACACAGTCTCCATCTTTGTGTGCTCAGCTTCCCGTTACACTGCAGACACTGACCTCTGGTGGCGCCTGCTGGTCACTACAGCATCACATCACCAGCCTCACAGAGACTCTACTGGCAGACTGATCTCATGAAGTAGCGTATGACACGCCAACTCGTATGCCACTATGGCGTGTTATCACTATGCACAATCGCCTTTTGGCGTGTTTATCAACGCCGAATCCTAACCCTAAAGGGCGTATACATACACGCGGATGTGATGGGTGGTTACGCTAGAGGGCGCTGACAAACATGCGGATGTGATGGGTGGTTACGCTAGAGGGCGCTGACTAACACGCGGATGTGATGGGTGGTTACGCTAGAGGGCGCTGACTAACACGCGGATGTGATGGGTGGTTACGCTAGAGGGCGCTGACTAACACGCGGATGTGATGGGTGGTTACGCTAGAGGGCGCTGACAAACATGCAGATGTGATGGGTGGTTACGCTAGAGGGCGCTGACAAACACGCGGATGTGATGGGTCGTTTTGCTCAAAACGTACACATACACGCGGATAGCTCGGATTGCGTACAGATAACACGCCACAGGAAGTGGCGTGTATATATTTACGAAAAGTCATGATGCCATGTTGCTACTGGAAGAAAACCGAGTTGTTGTTACTGATGGACAGGAGTCACTTCACTTCACTTCACTTAAAAAAAATATTTGACAGACAGGAAGTCCGGCATCTCAAACCCCTACCAAAATAAAACTGCATTCAACTAAACAGGCGGGACATGTTTGCTTCCGTAAATCGTGCTTGAATGTAAATGAGAGCTTCTGGCAGAATTTTCTTAGCAGAATTTTTTTTTTCATGAAATTTATCTTGGAATTTCCGAGATAAATTTCCCCTGCAAATGTAAAAACCTATTTTACAAAACGTTATCTGCTTTCAGGAGATTTGGATAAATCATTTAGTAAAAGAACGTTTTGAGCCAAAATTGGCTCTTTCAAAATGAAATTATGTTTTAGGTTGTTTTTTTTTAATTTACTTAGTATTATACAATGACTGCAAATTTATTGCAAGACAACCCACGACCCTGGGAAATGAAGTGTCTCACAGCCGGCGAGACGCATCACACGGCGAGAGAAAGGCGTGAAGCACAACGTCAACACCGATGAGGGGTCACGACGAGGCGGCGAGAAGAGGTACGAGGATTCATCTGGCGGCCGTGGAGTCACAGTCCCGTGTTGACATCAGAGCCAGAGTGAGGAAGAGGGGATGACGGGGGACGTGAGGTTGGGCGGGAAAAGAGGCGGGGAGAGGATGGGGGAAGAGGAGGGTTAGAGAGAGTCCCTCTCCTCCAGCCACCAGGGCTCTCATTACTCCTGAACACTCCCCAATGACTCTTTACAGAGAGCTAAAATAAAACACTCTGGCATCGTCCCCCTCCCCGCTCCTCTCTTCCAGTTCTCTCCCCTTCCAGTTCTCCTTCCTCCAGATTGCTTTTGATTAAAGCTACAAAAGCCGAGAAGAAAACAGCTTTACACCAACGCAGTTATATTTATCCTGCCAAACAACCCAGCAGCGCGCGCACACACAGCAGCGTGGGACATCACAGCTTTGGTGAATACATCCACCGATCTGTGATTTCCAGACCGACTGGACGGTTGCCAGACCGGTGCTGCTGAGCTGCACTGTATATAAGAGCACGTCGTCATGGTGACGTCACCCATTGGTTTGTGGTCTACGCTTTTGAAGCCCCCAGTTCATTGCCATCTTGGCATTCTTGCAACCAGTAGAAGGAAGTGACCATATTTGGACTGTGGAGGAGCAACGGGTTGATCTGATGAACACAAGCAGCAGACCAGCACCCTTACAGGATCTGGATCCATGTGGATTCTGGTGTGAAGCTGCAAACAAAGTTAGCTTCATGATTAACTTTACACTCAACTTTACAGCTAAGTGTTAAAGTCATCTTAGTAGCTAACTAGCATTGGTAGCATGGTAGCGACCTGTCAATCAGCAGGTAAGCCCCGCCCCCTAAAGCATCCCCTGCTTTCTGGTCTGGTGGACTCTAAATGGACCATAATGTACTAAATGAACATAATGGTGGATTGAAGAAGACTTGAAACTAGCATTTGGTCCGTCTGCCCTACAAGACTCTACAGCTTAATAGAGTAATACATTAATAAATATCACCATGAATCTTCCCCAGTTGGAATTTTATCTCATACATATTTTCTATTTTTATTTTCTCACTAATCTTATTTAATGTAACTTGAATTACTTTTTCAATGAATCGGACATTATTTAAAGTGATGGTTCGGAGTGAAATGCACCCAAGGTCATTTCCACCAAGACATCCAGCCAAACACCCCCTCAGAAGCATTTTTAGATGGTCAGCAGTGGTCAAGATAGGGCGATCAGCCGAATGGCTTAGTACTAGCACTATGGTGCATAGTGTATATCTGGTAAATTTCCCCACTAATAATGCATGGAATGTTACCAAACTTCTGCAGTAGTACACATAGGGTCTGTACTCACAAAACCAGGCATTTTAAAGTGTGTAAGTACATCAGGAGTTTATTTAAAAAGAACACTTGCCTGATAGCTTCTACTGCTAAAGCTACGCTGTTTGCGTAGACGGCACTTCCGTGTTTACCCGGCATCTTCTTCTTCCGTGACGCCAGTTTCACGCGAGAGTATGAAAAAGTTTCGCTTATTTTTTTTTATAAATGCTTATATTATCAGGTTGACAAGTGTCGACATGATAATACAAGCATTTATAAAAAAATCAGCTAAACTTTTTCATACTCTGGTGTGAAACTCGCGTCACGGAAACAGCTGGGTAAACACCGACTGCCATTAAACACCAATGAAGAAGAAGAAGAAGCTGGGCAAGTGTTCTTTTAAATAAACTCCTGATGTACTTACAAACTTTAAAATGCCTGGTTTTGTGAGTACAGACCCTATGTGTACTACTGCAGAAGTTTGGTAACATTCCATGCATTATTAGTTGGGTAATTTACAAGATATACAAGATGTACCATAGCGCTAGTACTAAGCCAATCAGCTGATCGCCCTATCATGACCAATGCTGACCATCGCTAAAAATGCTTCCGAGGGGGTGTTTGGCTGGATGTCATGGTGGAAATTACCTAGGGTCCATTTCACTCCAAACCATCACTTTAAGTTCTCCTCAGTCCATATGGAATACACATTTAAACTTAACAGTGAATTCAGGCAGCCATCTTGCAGGTGGTAAACATGAAGGGTGTGTGTGTGTGTGTGTGTGTCTTACTGGCATCCCATTACATTGTGGGTAATCTGGATATTAATGTTCAGTTTCCCTTTTGACGACATCACCGATGCCTCTGAAATAAAAGTGGTCTAGAAACAGAACAAACACAACCACATACAACTTATCTGCTATTTAATTACAAACAAACATGTACAGAAACAGGACCACTCAGTAGAAATTGTTTACCCTAAAATATATAACAGTGAGAGTACATGAGTATTAATAATAATAACTTTTCTCTCTGAAAGAACTGAGAGTGAAAACAAGTGGTAACCCACCATATTAATACTCTGCATCTCAAATGAACTTGATATTTGGGAGGGAAAGCCTCACTGCAGCTGCACGAACACAAGAAGTCGTCCCATCGCGGGGGCGTAAACGTAACTTTCCTTCCTGAATGTTGCTTCCTCTCTGGCAGCTCAGCCTCGGTGGCCGTGCCACTCGCTGTAGCAGTTCCTGTAGGGCAGCAGACACAGCGGCACCCTGCAGCCGCCGCACATCCAGGACGTCTTCTGGTGCCTCCCCTTGGCTCTGCAGCAGCTGCACTGCTTACTCCCGACCACCTGGTACCACCTGGTGGGCTGGATGACCATGGGGAGGTGCTCCCACGGCGTCATGCTGGGCCTGTCTGCTCTCGGCCAGTATCTCCACGGCCGGTATCTCCGTTGTTCGTATCTCTGCGACGCGCGTCTCCGTGGTGCGTATCTACTTTGCCTACAGTTGCAGGAGCAGCCACACCAGCGTCGCGTGGAAACCTGCGCTCTAAATCCACGGGACCCCCTCGCAATGTCATGGCGTCTCCACGGACTAGATCTGGTCCACCAGTCTTCATCGTCTGAACCGACAGGGTCCTTCTCCTCCAGACTGAAGACACACACACACACACACGCACACACTCAGTAACAATAATAACATCATTTTAATCTAATCTAGTTACACGTGATACAGATCAATGTTGAAAACCGTTTTATCCATTACACATGGACTATTATAGTCCGCTAGCAAAGTTATTACATTAGCATAAAAATGATTTTCTCAATACCAGGTGACAGAAAAACCTCATGTTCACCAGTACTGGTGAATTCTCTAATCCTGGGAAGTAGGATCTTCCGACTAGCACGTGAAGGCAGCATGGACATTTAAAGTCATAGGCAACTATTATTAAAAATGGGATGATTAGCCACACAAGTTGCTATTTTTTTTATATAAATCACACAACTCCAAATTACGTGGAGAAGAACTGGGTTCAGTCTACTTATTCTGTCACTTGTTCATCACATTAAATGAGATGTTATTGTCCTCTAAACAACCAACATGATGTTTGGAGACAGCTTTTTACAGAAGGACCACAAATGAAAGGAAAACTAATTCCACTAACAGATCCACAGAAATATAATCACCAACTATTTTCATCATCTGTTCATCATCAAAAGTCATTTTTCATAAAGAAATGTCAGAAAATGCTGTTTTCAGTCCCTCAAATATGTCATCACATAGAACACACATTTCAAGCACTTTATTCTAAATCCAAACACTTTTCAAACCTTGAAAAAGTGTTTCAAGCATTTCCAGCACAGCGGGCTAGCGGCTACAGCGGGCTAGCGGCTACAGCGGGCTAGCGGCTACAGCGGGCTAGCGGCTACAGCGGGCTAGCGGCTACAGCGGGCTAGCGGCTACAGCGGGCTAGCGGCTACAGCGGGCTAGCGGCTACAGCGGGCTAGCGGCTACACGTCGAGCTAACCCGCCACTTCGTGTCTTCACGTCCAAACACGTTCATTCTGAGATCTTCGCGGTTAAATGTTAGACGGTGAAAACCCGCTGAAATGAAAACGGGCCTCCCGTTACGGTGAACACGATGCTAGCTAGCTGCTAGCTATGATGTCAGGTGTGACGCACTTACCCCTCTGACTCTGCCGGTGACGCGGGCCGGGCGGCTGCGTCATCCGGGAGCCTCCAGTCGGTGGTCCAGACGGAGTAGACCTGGTCCCAGGACGGGGACTCGCTGGTCTCATCCAGAACGAGGCAGGAGCTGTTCAACTGTGCGTGAGACATCTTCGTTGGGCTAAAGATCAAGGTCAAAGGATCAGCGACCTACGTGACTTGCGTCCGTTCTCTTCTTCTGCCACCGAAAAAACGCGTAGCTCCTGACCTTTCACCCGATGACAACGACGAAATATAAAATATGACGTCGACCACCGCCACTGTTTTCTTCTTCTTTGGTTTCTAGCGACGGCTGACAATATAGTTGATTTTATTAAAACAATATTAATTTTATTTAAAAAAAAAAAACATATTTATTATTTTGTTAGAAATAGAATGCACTACAGGAATATCATTGATTTATAACAGTGAGTAGCAGTTTATTTTAATACCAAAGTAATAATGTAGAAATACTTTGTTCCTGTACTTCAGTGGTATTTTCATGCATTTGAGGGGAATTATTGATTATTATTTTGCTTATTAATATATGATGTAAGGCATCCTGACGTCTAGATCAAGTCTCTTAGCAATCAAATCCATGTTGCCAATAACAAATCAATAAATAAAAACGCTAAAAGGATTATGATGAGATGTTGTTAATAAGTTGTATTATTGTGAGATGCACTTCATCCTAGTGTGAGATCACACACACACACACACACACCTTTATTTTATTTCTTATTCATATTAGTATTTCTTTCATCTCATTATGATTATCATTATGTTTTTAAATATGTATTTATTTTTTATTTTGGTTTCTTTATCATCATCGTTATTTACATCAACATTTCAAATGGAATTAAGTTTTCTATTTGTTTTATTTTTTATTCTATTTGTCACATTTTCAGCCGACGACTTGGAACTCAAACAAATCACAACGTACATACAATCAAATATATGGACAAGAGCAGCGATGCAGATACACACACACACACACACACACAGTGTCACATGACCATAGTAAGACCCCCCCCCCCCCCTCGACAGAGATGAGAGAGAGAGAATAACTTCTCCACAGATGGAAACTAGGACACCAAACCCCTGTGTGTTTGTTTAGTGTCCTGCTGCATCTGTGTGTGTGTGTCCATCTGTGTGTGTGTGTCCATCTGTGTGTGTGTGTGTGTGTGTGTGTGTCCATCTGTGTGTGTGTGTGTGTGTGTGAGAGAGTGTGTGAGGTGGTCTATTCATGTCTGTAGAGGAGCTGCAGTGTGTATCCGCATGTGTGCATTAATGCCCATGTGTATATATGGTGTGTGTGTGTTGTAGTCGTGCAGCTCGGTGTGTGTGTGTGTGTGTGTGTGTGTGTGTGTGTGTGTGTGAGGCCGATAAGAGACAGTGAGACGTTCAATTACAGAGGAATTTTAGCGGGACAAGGAAGCAGCATCAGCCAATGACAGCTGGACGTATGGCATGAGGTGGGTGCCGTAACCAGGGGCAACCATGAGTCTGCACTGAGGATGAAAGACAGCCACACACACACACACACATGTTAATTTATATCGGTACAACACATGGACCACGAGTCCTACAAGCAGAGCAATGCATGATGGGATATGTGTCAACACACACACACACACACACAGAGCGACTTGAACCAGCGAGTCAATGAGAGACGGACCCCCGTAAGACCACACACACACACACACACACACACATCCTGTCTGAACCCGCTAAGATGCGTCGTCATGGTTGCGAGGTCCAGAAAAGACTCAGACTCACCACTTTGTCCTCCTGCAGCCAGTCAGCCATCCATGGAGATGAAAAGAGAGACAGAGAATGTAAGCAACGGTGACCTCTGACCTCCGACAGCATGGCGATGACAAACACACCTGATCCTGGATGACGAGCTGACATGCTAACATGCTAACATGCAGATGGATTCTGTGTTATGTGGTGGAAGAGATCAGTGATGCTGCTTTTGTCCTTTGGACGTTTCGGTGCTACAATGCTACGATGCTTTGATGCTACAATGCTTTGATGCTACAATGCTATGATGCTACGTTAGCAATTCATATGTTCACTTAGCAGCTAATTAGGACCTCTGACTAACTTTAACGTCATAATTCTGTTTATTGAAAACTGGTTAATAAGTGCTGTGAGGTTCATGTGGATTTAGAAAGGTAACCGTTGATATTTAAAGAACCTTTAAAGGTTGTATCAGCGATTCTGGTTGCCCTCACTTCCGTTGCGAGATCCAAAACAAACAGAGCCAGCTAGCCCCTCCCTCCCGTGTTTTGAAAATGATCATGGACGCGCATTTTCATGAACGTGCCACCCACCCCTTGTCTGTGATTGGTTGGAACACTGTTTATTTTGCTTTTGAGGTGTTGGTAGTACCATTTGTTTTTGTGTGCGATCTCGCAGCCTAGGCTGCCTAGAGAGACGCGTTTTTTTGACGGCCTGCTTACGGGGCGGGCAGCTAGCGGATAAAAACAGATGAATGTGATCATTTATGTTTCGGCCCAGAATCGTTGATACAACCTTTAAGGGTTTAAATTTGGTGAACGAAGCAACCAGTCATGTGACTCTGTGTCTCTAAATCCTCTCAATACCAAAGTAGCTCACCTTAGTCCAGGGACCAGACCACACTATGTGTAGAAACCAGAGACTGTCTGTGGTCCCCCAGAGGTCTAGATAGTAGCTCACATCAGTCCAGAGTCCAGAACAGACTATGTGGAGGAACCAGAGACTGTCTGTGGTCCCCCAGAGGTCTAGATAGTAGGTCACATCAGTCCAGAGTCCAGAACAGACTATGTGGAGGAACCAGAGACTGTATGTGGTCCCCCAGAGGTCTAGATAGTAGCTCACATTAGTCCAGAGACCAGACCAGACTATGTGGAGGAACCAGAGACTGTCTGTGGTCCCCCAGAGGTCTAGATAGTAGCTCACATTAGTCCAGAGACCAGACCAGACTATGTGGAGGAACCAGAGACTGTCTGTGGTCCAAACAACAAGGTCTCTGCTGTATTTATGTCTAGATGACCTTATATGGAGTGTTGATGGAGCAGCTACAATGTTAGCGTAGCCTAGCACCATCAACCAGACTCTATTCAGAAAACCAGCGTTTTAACAGGAGTTATCTTGTGGTCTTGCAGACAGACCTAACAAAGCATGACTCAGCACTTTTTACTGATCACCATCATGATGGAGTTATTTCAGCATCCTTTCCATCTGGTTATTGATATTAAATCACAGATCAATACTTTATTCTGGGTCCTCCAGCTGTGGTAAATAATTATGTTATAATCAATCTTCCTGGGTAGGAGCCAATCATGTGTCATTGCTGCAGCCAGAAACAGGTCTAACAGTGACCCAGGACCCCCCAGCTGAACTCTCCCCACGTCAGCCAGCAGATAATTAGGATGCTCCTTAGTGTGTGTGTGAGGTCATCAAATGCCACACTGGCAATACAGGTGTGGTGTGTGGGGGGCAACACCTCCACCCTGCTGTGTGTTTATAGGGCACCTCTGGACCCCTGGGGCGGACACAGAGTGAGAGACCCCCATCCCCATCCAAAGCTCATTTTAATGCCTAATTAACCTTTACCAGCTCCTGGCTGGGTCACAAACACACACACACTCACACACACAGTAACACACATTCAGCAACACACAACATACACACACAGTATGAGTACCATTTACATACAGTAACACACACACACACACACATACAGAAACACACACCCAGAGAGACACTTATGTGTCACGGTTCATCACCTCCACCTCACATCAACACCTGAGGACGTCGGACGACCTGATTGGATGCAGCTGGGCTACAAAAAGTGCTGAGTCATGCTTTGTTAGGTCTGTCTGTAAGACCAAAAGATAACTCCTGTTAAAACGCTGGTTTTCTGAATGGAGTCTGGTTGATGGTGCTAGGCTACGCTAACATTGTAGCTGCTCCACCAACACTCCATATAAGGTCATCTAGACATAAATACAGCAGAGACCTTGTTGTTTGGACCACAGACAGTCTCTGGTTCCTCCACATGGTCTGGTCTGGTCTCTGGACTAATGTGGTCTACTATCTAGACCTCTGGGGGACCACAGAGGGTCTCTGGTTCCTCCACAGTCTGGTCTGATCTCTGGACTCATGTGAGCTACTATCTAGACCTCTGGGGGACCACAGACAGTCTCTGGTTCCTCCACATAGTCTGGTCTGGTCTCTGGACTAATGTTAGCTACTATCTAGACCTCTGGGGGACCACAGACAGTCTCTGGTTCCTCCACATAGTCTGGTCTGATCTCTGGACTAATGTGAGCTACTATCTAGACCTCTGGGGGACCACAGACAGTCTCTGGTTCCTCCACATAGTCTGGTCTGGTCTCTGGACTAATGTTAGCTACTATCTAGACCTCTGGGGGACCACAGACAGTCTCTGGTTCCTCCACATAGTCTGGTCTGGTCTCTGGACTAATGTTAGCTACTATCTAGACCTGTGTCCCCAGGACAGAACGCAGCGTTGGAGCTCCACAAACATCAACATGAATCACAGATGAAATGTGGCCACGCCCCCTCCGCCCCTCCTACCGTGTTGGACCGCAGCGACACCCGCCCCCCACAGCGGGCGCAGAACTTGGTCTGGCAGTACGAGCACAGGTTCCCGCAGCCGTCTGCGAACTTGGTCTTGTGGCAGATGCCGCAGGTCGGCGCGTCGTCCCGGTGCACGGCGGAGCCTGCCGCCACCGAGGCCTGCCGGATCACCGTCTCCCGGTAGCTGGACAGCTGCTGCTGGATGCCTCTGCAAGAGACAGGACATCGGGTTACCACAGCGGTCTGCATCAGTGGGCAGAGCCAGGTGGGAGTTATGGTGCATCCTCTGGCGACCACGGAAATTAATTTCATTAAATTTGTCTGACCAACATTATGTTTTCATTTCAAACATGTCAAAATGAATACAGATAAAAATAAAATATTACACAACAAAAAAGCATAGAGATATATCATTCACATTTTTTTTTTACATGTCTGAAAAGGATTGGGAAGAAGTGACCATATTTGGACTGTGGAGGAGTGACGGGTGGATCTGATGAACACAAGCAGCAAACCAGCACCCTTACTGGATCTGGATCCATGTGGATTCTGGTGTGAAGCTGTTAACAAAGTTAACTTCATAGTTCAACTTTACAGTGTTAAAGTCATCTTAGTAGCGAACTAGCATTGGTAGCGACCTGTCAATCAGCAGGTAGCCCCGCCCCCTAAAGCATCCCCTGCTTCCTGGTCTGGTGGACTCTAAATGGACCATAATGTACTAAATGAACATCATGCTGGACTGAAGAAGACTTGAAACTAGAGATTGAGACCATAAACTCATGTTTACAATGTTTACTGAGATAATACATCAAGAGAGAAGTAGGACCATTTTCTCATAGACTTCTATACAACCAGAGAGGAGTCGCCCCCTGGTGGCCAGCAGAGAGAAGTAGGACCATTTTCTCATAGACTTCTATACAACCAGAGAGGAGTCGCCCCCTGGTGGCCAGCAGAGAGAAGTAGGACCATTTTCTCATAGACTTCTATACAACCAGAGAGGAGTCGCCCCCTGGTGGCCAGCAGAGAGAAGTAGGACCATTTTCTCATAGACTTCTATACAACCAGAGAGGAGTCGCCCCCTGGTGGCCAGCAGAGAGAAGTAGGACCATTTTCTCATAGACTTCTATACAACCAGAGAGGAGTCGCCCCCTGGTGGCTGTCAGAGAGAATGTGTTCATTATCATTTTGTTTCCTTAAAAAATGTAGTTCAATAGTATCAAATCTAGTTTTAACATTTCGGACATTCTTTCACAGGTTGACTTTTCCAACTCTTAAACATTTACAATCAAATAAAAACATTCACATGAATATCAGTTGAGACAACAATATGAATATGAGCATGAAATCATAAATATAATACAACATGATTCAACCTGATACGACGTCTAACGATGGTCTACTTACAGGCCGGGAGTGTCGGGGCAGCTTCCTCCCCCATCTGCCCCGCTGCTAAACAGAACAGAACCACAAATCCGCTGGTACAGAACTACAAATCCCAGCAGCAGATCAACAGGCCTGAGAGAAGGAAGTCCAACATCCTGTCGCTCACAGGTTTGTGTTTAAAAGGACGGAGGGTTGGAGAAGAAAAACCTTCAGAGACACATACGACACAAAACATCCACCGCTGATGTCGTTAAGTGCACTCACTTCCTGTGAGCAACAGCCAAAGGTCAGAGAGAGGTCACCTGCTGCTGCAGCGCCGTAGGACTCCCTTCCTGATCCTGGTCCTGATCCTGGATTTGCTCACAGCTGATGAGACCAGCATTGATTAACGCTACAACTTGGACCTCTTTCTGGGGGAGTCGGTATTTTTTATTTTTTTTATTTAAACTATAAGGGGCAACATGGTGGTGTCGTGGTTGGTGCTGATTATTTTGTATTATTTTTTTAATTATTATTTTATCACATATATCTCTATATGATACGTGAAGATATTAGATCTTGATGTATTATAGCTTCTATTATTTTATAGTTATAGCTTTTATCATATATATTATATATATATATATATATAATATATATATATATATTTGTAGTATTATTCTGTATTTTAGATTTATTTATTACTTGTCTTTACTTATTTATTTATTTGTATGAGTTCTTTCTGCCACAACCCAAATCCTCCATCAAAGCTGAAAGTTCCACTCAAACAGAAGTTGAGGAGCGACGGATCAAACGGCCAAGTCCTTGAAGCAATACTAAACCGAACGCTGGCCTGGCTGTCCCCGGTCCTGGACTCCCATGAAGCAGGGGGGGCATCGGGGGGGGGTTGCTGGCTTCCTGTCGTGACTCAGGCCTCCACATGGCCGAGTGTGAGTCACAGCTCCGGGATCCATATTTAAAACGCTGGCAGACATGAATCAAATAATGATGAGTCAGCTGCACCGAGACCACCAGACCGAGTACAAGTACTCACATATCAGTACAAGTCCAAACCAGTACCCATACCAGTACATGGTACTATCATTAGTGTTCTATGTTGGATTTTCATCAGATAACCGTGACTAGATATATACCTTCTGAACACGTTCAAAGAGCAGCGTTTAATAATTAACGATTCAACCGTGTTATCAGTTAAACAGATTAAAGAAATATTAAAGATAAAGAGCGATTAAAACATCAGTCCACCTTAAGTGTTGCCAATGTTAGGGCACCTGATACCTGATACCAGACACCTGATACCAGACACCTGATATCTGATACCAGACACCTGATACCAGACACCTGATACCTGATACCAGACACCTGATACCAGACACCTGATATCTGATACCAGACACCTGATACCAGACACCTGATACCTGATACCAGACACCTGATACCAGACACCTGATACCAGATACCAGACACCTGATACCAGACACCTGATACCAGATACCTGATACCTGATACCAGACACCTGATACCAGACACCTGATATCTGATACCAGACACCTGATACCAGACACCTGATACCAGACACCTGATACCAGACACCTGATATCTGATACCAGACACCTGATACCAGACACCTGATACCAGACACCTGATATCTGATACCAGACACCTGATACCAGACACCTGATACCAGACACCTGATATCTGATACCAGACACCTGATACCAGACACCTGATACCAGACACCTGATACCAGACACCTGATATCTGATACCAGACACCTGATACCAGACACCTGATACCAGACACCTGATATCTGATACCAGACACCTGATACCAGACACCTGATACCAGACACCTGATACCAGACACCTGATATCTGATACCAGACACCTGATACCAGACACCTGATACCAGACACCTGATATCTGATACCAGACACCTGATACCAGACACCTGATACCAGACACCTGATACCAGACACCTGATATCTGATACCAGACACCTGATACCAGACACCTGATACCAGACACCTGATATCTGATACCAGACACCTGATACCAGACACCTGATACCAGACACCTGATACCAGACACCTGATATCTGATACCAGACACCTGATACCAGACACCTGATATCTGATACCAGACACCTGATACCAGACACCTGATACCAGACACCTGATATCTGATACCAGACACCTGATACCAGACACCTGATACCAGATACCAGACACCTGATACCAGACACCTGATACCAGATACCTGATACCTGATACCAGACACCTGATACCAGACACCTGATATCTGATACCAGACACCTGATACCAGACACCTGATACCAGACACCTGATACCAGACACCTGATACCAGACACCTGATATCTGATACCAGACACCTGATACCAGACACCTGATACCAGACACCTGATACCAGACACCTGATATCTGATACCAGACACCTGATACCAGACACCTGATACCAGACACCTGATATCTGATACCAGACACCTGATACCAGACACCTGATACCAGACACCTGATACCAGACACCTGATATCTGATACCAGACACCTGATACCAGACACCTGATACCAGACACCTGATACCAGACACCTGATATCTGATACCAGACACCTGATACCAGACACCTGATACCAGACACCTGATACCAGACACCTGATATCTGATACCAGACACCTGATACCAGACACCTGATACCAGACACCTGATATCTGATACCAGACACCTGATACCAGACACCTGATACCAGACACCTGATACCAGACACCTGATATCTGATACCAGACACCTGATACCAGACACCTGATATCTGATACCAGACACCTGATACCAGACACCTGATACCAGACACCTGATATCTGATACCAGACACCTGATACCAGACACCTGATACCAGACACCTGATACCTGATACCAGACACCTGATACCAGACACCTGATACCTGATACCAGACACCTGATACCAGACACCTGATACCAGACACCTGATACCTGATACCAGACACCTGATACCTGATACCAGACACCTGATATCTGATACCAGACACCTGATACCAGATACCTGATACCTGATACCAGACACCTGATACCAGATACCTGATACCTGATACCTGATACCAGACACCTGATACCAGATACCTGATACCAGACACCTGATACCAGACACCTGATACCAGACACCTGATACCTGATACCAGACACCTGCTACCTGCTACCAGATACCTGATACCAGATACCTGATATCTGATACCAGATACCTGCTACCTGATACCAGATACCTGATATCTGATACCAGATACCTGATACCAGATACCTGATACCAGATACCTGATATCTGATACCAGATACCTGATACCAGATACCTGATATCTGATACCAGATACCTGATACCTGATACCAGATACCTGATACCTGATCATCCTGATACCAGATACCTGATACCAGATACCTGCACCTGATACCAGATACCTGATATCTGATACCAGATACCTGATACCAGATACCTGATATCTGATACCAGATACCTGTACTGATACCAGAACTACCTGATACCAGATACCTGATACCAGATACCTGACTATCAACTGATACCAGATACCTGTACCTGATACCAGATACCTGATACCAGATACCTGATACTGATACCAGATACCTGATACCGATACCTGACACCTGATACCAACCACCTGATACCAGAACCTGATACCAGAACCTGATATCTGATACCAGAACCTGATACCAGAACCTGATACCAGTACACCTGATACCAGATACCTATACAGATATCTGATACCAGATACCTGATACCAGACACCTGATACCAGACCTACCTGATACCAGACACCTGATATCTGATACCAGACACCTGATACCAACACCTGATACCAGACACCTGATATCTGATACCAGACACCTGATACCAGATACCTGATATCTGATACCAGACACCTGATACCAGATACCTGATACCAGAACCTGATATCTGATACCAGATACCTGATACCAGACACCTGATACCAGACACCTGATACCTGATACCAGACACCTGATACCAGACACCTGATACCTGATACCAGACACCTGATACCAGACACCTGTGACCTGATACCAGACACCTGATATACCAGATACCAGATACCTGATACCTGATACCAGACACCTGATATCTGATACCAGACACCTGATACCAGATACCTGATACCTGATACCAGACACCTGATACCAGATACCTGATACCTGATACCTGATACCAGACACCTGATACCAGATACCTGATACCAGACACCTGATACCAGACACCTGATACCTGATACCAGACACCTGATACCTGATACCAGACACCTGCTACCTGCTACCAGATACCTGATACCAGATACCTGATATCTGATACCAGATACCTGCTACCTGATACCAGATACCTGATATCTGATACCAGATACCTGATACCAGATACCTGATACCAGATACCTGATATCTGATACCAGATACCTGATACCAGATATCTGATACCAGATACCTGCTACCTGATACCAGATACCTGATACCTGATATCTGATACCAGATACCTGATACCAGATACCTGCTACCTGATACCAGATACCTGATATCTGATACCAGATACCTGATACCAGATACCTGATATCTGATACCAGATACCTGATATCTGATACCAGATACCTGCTACCTGATACCAGATACCTGATACCAGATACCTGATATCTGATACCAGATACCTGCTACCTGATACCAGATACCTGATACCAGATACCTGATATCTGATACCAGATACCTGATACCAGATACCTGATATCTGATACCAGATACCTGCTACCTGATACCAGATACCTGATACCAGATACCTGATATCTGATACCTGATACCTGATACCAGATACCTGATACCAGATACCTGCTACCTGATACCAGATATCTGATACCAGATACCTGATACCAGATACCTGATATATGATACCAGATCCCTGCTACCTGATACCAGATACCTGATATCTGATACCAGATACCTGATACCAAATACCTGATACCAGATACCTGATATCTGATACCAGATACCTGATACCAGATACCTGATATCTGATACCAGATACCTGATACCAAATACCTGATACCAGATACCTGATATCTGATACCAGATACCTGATACCAGATATCTGATATCTGATACCAGATACCTGGTACCTGATACCAAATACCTGATACCAGATCCCTGCTACCTGATACCAGATACCTGATATCTGATACCTGATACCAGATCCAAGATATCTGATACCAGATACCTGATACCTGATACCAGATACCTGATACCTGATATCTGATACCTGATACCAGATCCAAGATATCTGATACCTGACACCTGATACCTGATATTGGTGCGTCCCGTCTCATTAGTTCTCCAACTCTTATTTTGAAAGTAACTTTGGTCCTTCAGTTCTGGTGTGAGATGTTTTAAAGTAAAGACCTTCAAAAGTTTCATTCTCTCCGACTCTCTCCCAGCATCCTCCTCACACACACACACACATACACACACACACACACACACACACACACACACACACACTTACTGTAGAGGAAGATTGATTGGATCTCATTCTCCGTCCTGTAATAGACGAGTATTAAAAAGTCCCCTCCCTCTCCGGCTATTTGTGAAATTAAATGGAAGGTAAAATGCCAGAATTAGAAATTGGTTTCCGGTTTGCAGCAACTATGTGTCTGTGTCTGTGTGTGTTTGTGTGTGTGTGTGTGTTTGCATGAGATCCACCTACACTTACTTTCACACAGTATTTGCAGCAGATAGTTTGTCATCTTTATGGGATTATGAAACTGGCCATAATTGTGCGACGGCCAAATCAAACTCATAGAGAAACGGTCTTTTAAGTCGGAGAGCGAGGAAGTCCAGGTCTCTCCCAACCACGGATGCTGGTTCGGTGCGGCGTCGGCAGCCATGCTGGTTGTACCGGACCGTTGTGGTGCAAAGGGAGCTGGAGGTCTGGATCTATCAGTCCGTCTACATTCAGACCCTCATGGTCACAAGCTTCATCATAGGGAGGCTCAGTCTAATGGGGTGTTCTCCCCAAACAGGGCCTCCTGGGTCTGTGGTCCCCCAGAGCTCTAGATAGTAGCTCACATAAGTCCAGAGACCAGACCGGACTACCGGTAACCCTCTCATACAGGCCCGGGCCTTTATTTACTCAAGTGTATCACGGCCTAGGCCTTTATTGGAAGGAGGCCAGAATAAGAGACAGGCCCCTATTTCTATTTGAGCAAAACGGACTACCAGTAGAATGAATAAAAACCAGATTTTGTGTCTATTTGAACCTATAAAATACTAGGTGCTCCACAGCTGCCATATTACGGTAAACAACGTTGCACGCTTGGTGGGCTGCCACTAGGAGGATGGTTGACAGGCGCTCTCCTTCATACAATCACACTTCATGGCTGCACCTGATTGGACGATCGCTTTCACAGCTGTCCTGTCTGCTCCCGGATTTCAAACCGACCAACATGGCGGCTCGTTTGGAAACTTTCTCTTATT
>CM056832.1:26491565-26529065 GCA_029853015.1 Chelidonichthys spinosus | reverse complement strand
ACACAACAAGACATTACAGACACAACAAACACAACAAACACAACCAGACACAACCGACACAACCAGACACAACCGACACCACCGACACAACAAACACAACCGACACAACAAGACACAACCGACACAACAAACGCAACAAACACAACCGACACAACAAGACATTACAGACACAACCGACACAACAAACACAACCGACACCACCGACACAACAAACACAACCGACACAACGACACAACCGACACAACGAACACAACGAACACAACAAACACAACCAGACACAACCGATACAATCGAAACCACCGACACAACGAACACAACCGATACAACCGACACAACTTACACAACCAGACACAACCGACACAACTAAAAACAACCAGACACGACAAACACAACTGACACAACTAACATAACCAGACACAACCGACACAACTAAAACCAACCAGACACAACAAACACAACCGACACAACCGGCACCACCGACACAACAAAACACAAGACACACATATATACTGTACATGGGAACTCTGACACTGATCGTTTATTGTAAGTCGCTTTGGACAAAAGCGTCTGCTAAATGACCTAAATGTAAATTTAAATGTACTGATCGTATAATGTTAGAAACGGGGGCCATATTGTGGGATTCCTCAGAGAAGCAGATGTGCTCCAGCTGACTTCCTCTGTAATCTCACACACACACACACAGAACATAAACAAGCTTTATCCGTTGATGATTGTGCGACAGAAAAAAGGACGTTTAGGACGGCTGTAGAGGTCACAGCCAACAGAGAAGTGTGGAGGAGAACGACTGCCGATTCCATTTACTCAAGTCAAAGTGTAAAAGTACTGAAAAGTAAAAGTAACCCTATGAAGGAAATTTCAACTGAATCTCTCGTCATATTAATAATAAAATAAAATAATAATCAACAATTCCCCTAAAATGCATTAAAACTAAAGTCACCAGCCTGTTACTGCCAGCCTGAAAATGTGACGAGTAGAAAGTAAGAATATTAGTTCAAACATGTAGAGATGTCGTGATGAGAGTTTGTGGTTGCCACTCACCGGACATCGTTTTGCTGTGGAGGTTTCTTCTGCCCGACCAGGTTCACCGTTCGTGCTTGGATGGGCTTCTCTTCTCTGAAACACACAGCGAGGAAGACATTAACGTTCTGTACTGACCAGGCCGTTATCTTCCCTGTAAGGAACTGTTAGCTTCCCTGTGAGGAACCGTTAGCTTCCTTGTGAGGAACCGCTAGCTTCCCTGTGAGGAACTGTTAGCTACCCTGTGAGGAACCGCTAGCTTCCCTGTGAGGAACCGTTAGCTTCCTTGTGAGGAACCGCTAGCTTCCCTGTGAGGAACCGTTAGCTTCCTTGTGAGGAACCGCTAGCTTCCCTGTGAGGAACTGTTAGCTACCCTGTGAGGAACCGCTAGCTTCCCTGTGAGGAACTGTTAGCTACCCTGTGAGGAACCGCTAGCTTCCCTGTGAGGAACCGTTAGCTTCCTTGTGAGGAACCGCTAGCTTCCCTGTGAGGAACCGTTAGCTTCCTTGTGAGGAACCGCTAGCTTCCCTGTGAGGAACTGTTAGCTACCCTGTGAGGAACCGCTAGCTTCCCTGTGAGGAACCGTTAGCTTCCTTGTGAGGAACCGCTAGCTTCCCTGTGAGGAACCGTTAGCTTCCTTGTGAGGAACCGCTAGCTTCCCTGTGAGGAACTGTTAGCTACCCTGTGAGGAACCGCTAGCTTCCCTGTGAGGAACCGTTAGCTTTCCTGTGAGAAACCGTTTCCTGAATGTTTCTTGTCTGTTTGCTGTCTGTTTCCTGAATGTTTCCAGAATGGTTCCTGAATGTTCCCTGTCTGTTTCCTGAATGTTTCCTGAATGTTTCCAGAATATTTCCTGTCTGTTTCCTATCTGTTTCCAGAATGTTTCCTGAAAGTTTCCAAAATGTTTCCAGAATGTTTCCTGAATGTTTCTTGTCTGTTTCCAAAATGTCCCTGTCTGTTTCCTGAATGCTTCCTCCTTCCTGTCTGTTACCAGAATGTTTCCTGAATGTTCCCTGTCTGTTTTCTGAATGTTTCCAAAATGTTTCCTGAATGTTTCCAGAATGTTTCCAGAATGTTTCCTGAATGTTTCCAGAATGTTTCCAGAATGTTTCCTGAATGTTTCCAGAATGTTTCCAGGGAAACCCTGTATTCTATATACTATACAGTGTTTGATCTTAACAATAAGAATAACACACCGTAAGGGGAATTCTCATGTTTATAATGTACGTGTGTGTGATGTCGCTGTAGGGAGGAGCTGACTGCTGACTCCACCCCCTTTACATTTATGTAACTAGGACGTTGAAGAAGGTTCAAAGGATTCTAGCGGAGGTCCTTCACATTTAATCCATCTTAAATCATATTTACCATAATGATAATCAGGACGTTGTTTACCCAGAATAAATCCACCACTAAATATATATATATACATGCTGTAGAGCACCGGGAGTGCTCTCTGCATTACAACCCACACTGGCCCACTGCTAGTACACTCACCATACATGTATTAGTCACACACACACACACACACACACACACACAGAAGGTGAAGACACGTATGTGCTGACAGACGGCCTTTTCTCGTTGCAGCTGCTACGAGTAAATCTGCAGCTTTGAGTCGATGCTCGGCCGCTCGGAGCCGTACGCAGGTTCATCTCCTTCTTTAGATGCGAGGCATCGATCCCCCGGTGCAGCGCCGGCTATCAGTCCGCACACAGGGCTTAAAATAGAACGGGGGGCCGTAGAGCCGGAGGTGGCTCGCCCGCTCTATCTCTCTTCTATCTGCCCGAGTGCATGCAGCTCAGGGAAAACGTGAGAATCCTCTCAACTTCATGCATCCTCAAGTCCAGGAGGAGGAGGGGGGGGGGGGATACATCTGGAGGAGACTTTTCTCCATGTATACGAGGAGGAGGAGGAGGAGGATGCACTCGGCAGATGTAAGCCACAGCGACACGACACACACCTCTCCCCCATCCAGGCCTGCTGGTCCCAGGTCAGTCTGCAGGAGCACTGGCCTACATACGGTTCTCATGGAGAAGCTCAACTGCACCCAGGAGCCGGGAACAGCTGGATGCTGCACCCAGAACAGCCAGCAGGGAGGCTCTAACTTCCACCCCCGCCAGACAGGAAGTCACACAGGTACGCTCCACCTGACTCCGATGGCGAGAAGGAATGCAATGACACGAGAACGCCACGTTATCTCCGATAATCATCAGGATACAGTTGGAACGCTTCTTAGATGGAATCACTGTCATTTAGTTCAGGTTTATTATTATTAATAATAATAATAATAATAATAATATAATAATGTGAAATTGGATGGTCATGAACCAGGATGTCTCCCTGCATGAACGAAGGAGGAGTTATCCCGTTGTACTCTTTGATCGCCATGACGACCTGAGCAGCTTCTTCAAATCACCATTCACTACAACTTATTGTTTTATCACAATATAATATCCATGTCCGTCACAGACGAGAGTGATGATGGTGGTGATGATGATGATGATGATGGGGGTGATGGTGATGATGGTGATGATGTTGGTAATGATGATGGTGATGATGATGATGGGGCATGGTGACACGCCCCTTCATCCTCCTCATCATCCTGAGCAAAGTTACACCTGACCCAGTAGCACCCTCAGCTGGGGTGAACCTGGTCCAGGCTGCATGTAAACACACACACACACACACACACACACACACAGGTACAGTGTGAGTGATGTTGAAACGTTTCATCCATATGAGAAAGAGGTGGACCAGGCCCAGTCTCCCCCCCCACCCTCTTACTTTATCATGGCCTCCTCCTTCGCCTCCTCCTCCCGCTGCCGGGCCAGCACAGCCATGATGATCTTCCTCTCCTCCTCCGTCAGATGGCTGAGGTCCGGCTCCGGGATGGCCGGGGCCGGGGCGACGGGTGGGCGCGGGCCGCCCCGCGGGGGGCCCACCGAGGCGAACATCTTCCCCAGCACCACCGGGCGCCGTCCCTCCCTCCCTCCTCTTCCTCCCCCTCGCCTCGGATCACGGATAGAAAGCCCGCTGGCGGAGCCCCCGGATCACGACATGGCCCTCGGACGCCGCGGTGGTTGGAGCGACGGATGCGGGGTTCCCATGGCGGCGGCGGGGGGCACCCAGGGCGGCGGCGGTGGCGGCGGCGGCGGCGCGGTGTCGGTGCTAGCTGTGGTCGTGGTGGTAGCAGCGGCGGCGGTGGCGGCGGCTCCCGTTTTCAGCCTCCCCTTCTCCCTCTCGCGGCTCCGCTGTCGTCTCCCCCCGCCCCCCTCCCACCGCCCGGCCGCCCGCCTCTCCCCTCCGCCACCTCCGGTTCACGGGGAGCCCATCTCTCCGGCGGTCGGTCGGGACGACAGCGCACACGGGACGGGGATCTCGCTTCCTTCCTTCAGGCCAGGCAGAGAGGGGGGGTGGGGGGGTCCCCTGGAGGCGGCTCGGGTCTCCGCTCGGTCCGGTGGTCTGGCTGCGTGTCTGCGGGGCGAGGCGGCCACTTCTGGTGGAGCAGCGCCGCCGCTGATGCCGCTGATGCCGCGGAGGATGCTGATGCTGCTGTCAGGGAGACCGGACCGTCAATGGGACCGCAGCCCCTCAAGCGCGTTCACTTCTCTTGCGGCGGGAGCGCGCAGCTCTCATTTGAGAATGGGGGCTCCACTCGTCGTGAGGATGCGCGCACACGCCGGTCTTTTAGCACACTGAGGAAATAACGGGCTCCTCAGTGGTGCATTGTGGGTTAGATGGCGCCAAAACATCCGGGAATCACGTCACGCTTACCCTTAAAAACAAGTGTTTTGTGACGTCACAGACATCTTTTGAGTGAAAACCAATCAAATGATCTGAAACAAAACGAACAAAGATCATCAGGTCTTCTTGCATAGATAAAGTATGACATTAAAACAGGTTTCATTGTATCCTGTAGTGTGTTTAGGAGTATTGTTTAAATCTATTTGTTCATGTCTCTACTATGATAATGAGCTAGCATCTTTCTCTAGACTCACACACGATAATCCACAATCGCGTTGCAATAAAGTCAACGGAATCTGTTTTTCCAAACCTTCCTGACATTTCCTACGCTGAGTCAGTGGTCCCGACTACAAACGATCTGCTTTTTAAGGCAACAAAAGATGAAACACTGAGTCTCCATCTTTGTGAGCTCAGCTTCCTGTTCCACTGCAGATACACTGACCTCTGGTGGCGCCTGCTGGTCACTACAACATCAGATCCACGGCCTCACAGGAAGAGAAGATGTATAAATAACTAGAAGGTAAAAGAAAACAGTAACTCTAAAGAACCATTTTACATGAAACCTGTGACACTGAGTGTTTGCTCCTCCCCCCCACCAATCATTGCATGTTAGAATGACGCATATCCCCCCTTTTTCCTCCTCCCTCCCTCCCTCCTTCCAGCAGCTTGCTCTCTCCCTCTCTCTCTCTCTCTCTCTCTCTCTCTCTCTCTCCTCTCTCTCACACACACACACACACACACATCTGAATGGACCTGGGCTCCGTGCTCGTGCATGCTGGCTGCAGGGTGACATTTACAGTGTGTTAGTGTTCAGCATTTAATGATCCCCCCCAAAAAACATCACGACTCAGATCCACCGCCACGCTCACACACACACACACACACACACACACACACACACACACACCACACACACCACACACACACACACACACACACACACACACACACACACACACACACACACACACACACACACACACACACACACACACACACCACACAAGACAAGATCATTCATTGTGTCACATTCATCTAAATTTAGAATCACTTTATTGGGATATTTTTAGCCACAACTCCACATTCAGTCAAAAGCTGACAGACAACATGTTATACAGTAAATAGGACTTCCTGTCTACTCAATGTTAGAGAGCCCACGAGAGTCCGGCACAATGTAGACCCGGTCTACATCAACACCTGATAGAGAGCCCACGAGGGTCTGGCAGGCTGTAGAACCAGTCTACACCAACACCATCACCTGATCACTACCCTACTACAGTTTAAACAGTTAACACCTTCATTTATCAGCTTTGACTTGCACATATCCTTCTTTGTGTATTGTCATTATAAAGAGTGTGTGTGTGTGTGTGTGTGTGTGTGAGAGAGAGAGAGAGAGAGAGAGAGAGAGAGAGTGTACAGTGTCAATGAAGGCATTCCGTTGTGTTCTATGAACCAGAATCAGTGATTTCAGCACCACGGACAGCTCACTGAACGGCAGCAGACAGGAAGAGAGGAGTCAGGAGCATGCTGGGAGAAATGACAACCCCTCATCATCATCCTCATCCTCATCATCAGACTAGGACTGCAGGTCTCCAACACTCGACCTGTTTGACGACTGGAGGAACGTTCTGATTCAGAGTGAGATCTACTGTCCATGCCCAAACCGTCTCCTCTTGTTATCATTTAGTCTGAAGGAAGGAAGGAAGCTACTTTGCATGTTATATATATATATATATATAATATATATATATATATATATATATATATATATATAACATTTAGTCTTCTCTAGCTTGTTGTTTAAATTCTTGTAAAGCTGTTCGGGCAATTACCTAGTTTCATCTCAGCTGTAGTGAATAGACTTGATTGGAGGGAGGGGCTACCTGTTCAGACTTCACCTGGACTCTGGATAGCATGACCCACTAACACCCCCCCCCCCCCCCCCCCCCCCCCATGCACTTCTATGTTCTTACCTATAGCGCTCTGATCATAGCACTGTTGTTCTTAAGGTATGTTTGCTGAAAAGCTACTACTTTACTCAGACGAGGACCTAACACTTGTTTCTATTTGTATTAAAGCGTAAGAACAGCAGAGTGAACTTATTTCTGTGTCTGCATGGCGTTTTACTACTTATTTTGGAAAACATTTAACATGCCTGTTCATGATATCTTTAACAATAAACAATAGGGTAACACTTATTATTTAAATGACAAATATATCATCCAGATTTTCTTTAATGACTTTTTTCTTTTCATAAAACGACCTGTATCCTGCAGCATTTCTATCTTATTTTGAAATCGCGGTGTCACATCCGGGGAGGGATGTTCGCCTTTTGCTTAAAAGCGCGGCTCTGGTTCGTTCGTCAGTGTGACACGTGATCTTCTCGGCAGGCGACCAAAGACGAACATGTAAGGACAGTCAAGATAGAAATCCGCGACTAGCGCCGTTTAAAACGCGCCTTAGCCGGATTCTCATGTTCTCCGACGAGACCAGCTAGAGGCAGGAACACACCGGCCCAACCGCTGGACGTCTGAAGCGTTTGGAGAGGCTCGGACGAGGTCGGGAACACATATGTTTGGTGTGTACAGCTGCGTCGGAAGCTTTCGGAGCCGCTCGGACGTTGTCTGATCAGACTGAGCATGCGAAGTCTGAGGAGGTGGGCCGTCGGACGTCTGAGCCATTGGATACTCTGATTGGCGGTGTGCTAGCGAATCAGAGTATCCAATGGCGGTGTGTGGGCGGGGCGGAAGTGACGATGGTAAACAACAAACCACATAAACAGAGATGGCGCAGAGTACAGATTTTACTTCGTCGTTGGTTATTTCTGCACATTTATCGAAGCAATGGCTACGTGGAGCGAAGAGACGGAAGAGCAGCTGACTGTACTGGTGGAGGAGAGACCAGCACTGTACAATATAACTCCTCAGTGCTCCTCCAACCGGAGTAAGAAGGATCAACTGTGGCGCGAGATCGAAAGCGAGCTTCGTCTTTCAGGTAAGATTTCCTTCTTCGACAATGCACGAAAAACAAGACAGCGATAGCAGGCATGCGATTGTCTGAAAATAGTCAACAAAAGATCGGTTAATCAGTGCTCCGGACACAAAATACGAGTGTTTGTTGTTGGTATTCCGTTTGATGTTGCTAGACTTGCTTGACTAGCGTAAATCGGACATGCGAAAAGGGACATATCATTAAACTGTTTGTTGGTGCATTTCAGGCTAAGACGTTCGGAGGAAGTGGGATAACCTCCGTACCACTTCCAATCGGTATAAAACACCGGCGCCTTCCGGAAGCTCAGGGGCACCGAGGACGGCCAGGCAACTGTGGATCCTCAGTCGGCTGCGATTTATTGAGCCACACACCAAGAGGAAGGAGAGCACGTCCAACCTCACTCACAAGGTAATTTGTCATCTCTGCCTACGAATTATAATTATATATGTCAATGCCTTCTGCTGTATGCATTGCACATGCTAAACAGCACCTCCCATTTAACTGTTTTATTAGTTCTGCTCCTTGTACAGATTGTTTTTATATTTTGTGTGCAAATAGTAAATTAAGAATTACATTGCCCGGAATTGAATTGAATCTTGAATCAATAGGAGGATACCATGGTATTAAATCCATCCTTGTTCTTTTGTTTAGGAATTGTGTGATGATGCTGCACAGACGTCGACACCTGGGTCATCTGAGGATGCAAGCATGTCGACACCTGGGTCATCTGAGGATGCGAGCATGTCGACACCTGGGTCATCTGAGGATGCGAGCATGTCGACACCTGGGTCATCTGAGGATGCGAGCATGTCGACAACTGGGTCATCTGAGGATGCGAGCATGTCGACAACTGGGTCATCTGAGGATGCAAGCATGTCGACACCTGGGTCATCTGAGGATGCGAGCATGTCGACACCTGGGTCATCTGAGGATGCGAGCATGTCGACACCTGGGTCATCTGAGGATGCAAGCATGTCGACACCTGGGTCATCTGAGGATGCGAGCATGTCGACACCTGGGTCATCTGAGGACGCGAGCATGTCGACACCTGGGTCATCTGAGGACGCGAGCATGTCGACCTGTACGTCTCCGGAGCTCGAGTTGGACATCCCGCTGGCTGGCTCTCCGGTTGCAGAGTCGACAATCTGCGAGAGCACATTCTCAAATGTTTTGGGGTTCACCTCCGGTGGTGCTGACCAAAGCCAGAGCACGCCAGCAAAGCGGAAAAAGAAGGGTCAGGGTGTGCCTGTGGAGGATGAGGTGCTGATGAACTATGTCCGTGAAGCGCTGGGGAAGACAGCTACTGATGACCGCATTTTGCTGTTTACCGGGCACCTGGCTGCCCGGATGCGCATGCTCCCGGAGGGTGATATTCAGAGCCTGATGTACAAGTACTCCCAACCAGTAACTGACTGACATAAGTCCTCTATTTGAAAGGACATAGGTCCTCTTTTTGTGCCCTTTTTTTCTTCACTTTACATTTATACACTTTGTTGTTTATTCACTGCTCTTGTACGCATGGTACGACACTAATAAGATGAATAAACCTTTTTTGTGATAAGCTGTTGTCTTCTTGTCTCCTTTGTTCTATATTTGTACATAGGCTATATGCAGGGATGTAGTGGTAAAGTAAGATGTGGGAAAACTATGAATTTGGTGGTCAGGGATATATTCCACTGATGTTTGAACAAGACATTTAGAACATGTCTAATAATAACCAGTACTATTAAATAGTCCTGACGTGCACAATTGCACACATAGGTGACATAGTATTATTTTGACGTGTTAGAAGTCACATTTGATGCAAAAATTGTGTTATTAGGTGAATATTGAAAGGTGGGTAAACTCTGTTTACTTGCTAAGTAGAGATAGTCTTTCAGGCTACACTTGGCATCTCAATAAAGCCTCATCTGGGTTGTCACAGACGTTGATAAATGCTCTCATTTGGCATCTGAATGCATCGTCTACATCTGTCTGCAGTCTCTTTGTCTCATATAAAAGGGCTATATAGCTCTCATTTGGCATCAGAATCCAGGACAGTTGGTGTTGTCCATGTGATGTGCCATGTTTACATTTGTATGGAGTGGATGCCTATGCACTACGAAGTGACCAGTCAACCGTAAGGACAGTTGTCTGGTCATCTATTCACATGTAGTGGCTGAGACACATTCCAGTATCCCCTGTAACCAGGAGGTGTAAATGATGTTGCTGGTTGTCTTGATGTTACTTCAAGACATTTTGTGTGAACCTCTTGAGGTGGATAAATGTTACTGTGGTTGGATCTAAACAGCTGCATGTTCACTGCAGCTGTGACACTAGTGTGCAGTCGTGGAAAGAAAGACAAAATCATTGACAGTGGAACATTTTGTTATCTTTGTTGCTCATTAGTTTCAAGCACACAGATCTTTTCATGAACGGTCAAACTTTGTCCCACTGAAAAGGCACAGCACCACAGTCAGACATGAAATACTGACACAGGTTATCTCTTGTCTGTTTGGCTCTGGTAGCCGCATTTGTGGCCCATGGCAGGGAGGCTTGCTGTAGTGCAGGGTCTTCACGCCATCTTCCAGGTAAAATGGCATTATCTGGTCCTTCTCTATCCACAATGTCTGCCATATACACCTCGCAGTTCTCAGTCCTCAAAAAGTTGTGCAAAGCACAGCAGGCCAGAACAATGTTGTCTACTTTGGCAGTATCCTGGATGTTTATTGTGGTTAGCAAGATTCTGAACCGGCTGGCCAGGATGCCGAAGGCATTTTCGACCACCCTCCGAGCTCTTGAAAGCCTGTAGTTGAAGACACGCTGTGCAGGGGCGAGGCCGCGATGTGGATATGGTTTCATGAGGTACTCCTTCAAAGGAAATGCCTCGTCCGCCACAATGCAATATGGCGAGAGCTGGTCAGAACCAGGAAGTGGGGCAGGGGCAGGTATGTTGGTGGTTCGGTTCTCCAGGGCATCTGCTAAGGTGCACCCAGCAAACACCCCACCATCGGATATCCTTCCTTGGCACCCAACATCTACATACAGGAACCTGTAGTTGCTGTCCACCATTGCCATCAGAACTACGGAAAAGTGGTGCTTGTAGTTGTAGAAGGTAGATCCAGATCCTGGCGGAGGGCGAATGTTGATGTGTTTCCCATCAAGCGCTCCAATGCAGTTTGGGAAGTTCCACTGGGACATGAATCCAGTGGCTACCTGCTGCCACTCGAGTGCTGTGTCTGGGCACTGAAAAACAAAGAAAACAAAAGTGAATTCTCTGCCAATTTAGTTGTAGTCGCTGATTTAAAAGCTCACTACCTGAATCAGAAACACATTTATTACCAAGCAGAATTTTACACCAATGAGCAATTTGTCTTGGTGAATGTTAGGTGCATGCGTGGAAGACAATATCAAATAAACAAACAGTGATAGTGACAATCAGAGACAGTGTGGGGTTTGTTTACCAGCCATAGACAGAAACATGCGTGCTAAAATACAATCATCTGTTAACACATCATGTTAGCATCATTAGATAAAGCTTGTAAACATACCTTTAAATATTTTCCTTTCAGCACTCGGTAGATAGCTTCACATGTTTCAGGAACAAATTGGCGGATTGTGGATACACCCATTCTGAAGTGGTGGGAAAGGCTCCGGAAGCTTTCCCCTGCAAAAGAAACGAACATCTCGGTTTAGTTTGTGCAATTCTTCATGCATAGCAACAAAGGCAAATGATGTCGTCAGTTTATATTCTTTTATTGACATTACAAACCGTGTAAAGTGAGGTTTATTTACCTGTTGCGAGGAAGCGCAGGGTGACCATCAGACGCTCTCCGGCAGATATTGAATCCCGGTAGTTTGTGTTTTTACGCTGAATAATTGGTCGGATTGCTTCCTCCAACATCTGAAGCTGTGCAGGGAACATCCGTGCAAAGTTTCGGAAATCGACAGGTTCGTTCATCGCCAGTTCCCGACACAAATTCGGATACGCTCCTTGTGTGTGCCGCTGTTGGATCCACGACTTCACCCACTTGGTGCGGTTTCTCCGTATGACTCGTTCCCTACTGAGACGACGTCTTCGTAAAATAATGAGCCCGAGAGCACACAACGCGAGTGTCACCCTAGACCGAGTCATCTTTCCACAAATGCCAAGTATTTAGTCCACAAAGGTCTTCTCGAGTCGAACGAATACTGAACCAATACTGTGTGTGCATTGTTTTTATCTGCACTCCGTTCCGTCATTTCCTGTTTTCCTGTTTTGGAGTACTGGCACGAGACTAGCGCCACCCGCTGTTAAGGAGGCTTATTGCATCTCGCGCAAGCGCAGAACGTACACGCTGCTGTGTTGTCGGAAGCACGTCGAAGCGGTGTGTACAACGCAACTTTCCTGCCGAACGGGTCAGACGAGAGGCAACAGAGTGGGCGGAGAGTGGTCGGATAAGGCAGTTGGACGTCTGGGCGGTGTGTGGGGGTCCCTCGGTGACCCGGACCGACACCCGGTGATTGGAGCACGTCTGTTGTTCTGTCGTCACGTGTTCATGGCATGACGTGTTAAAACGTAACGTTAGGTCGGTTTTATGGCCCTCCGTAGCCCTGATGGACCTCCGTTGTCTTGATAGACCGCCGTAGTCCTGATAGACCTCCGTATTCCTGATAGACCCAGGGTTGCCAACTCTCACGCCGTACACCACTGTAGTCCTGATACAGCTACGTAGTCCTGATACACCTCTGTAGTCTTGATAGACCACAGTAGTCCTGATACAGCTACGTAGTCCTGATAGACCCTCGTAGTCCTGATACACCTCTGTAGTCTTGATAGACCACAGTAGTCCTGATACACCTCTGTAGTCCTGATACAGCTACGTAGTCCTGATACACCTCCATAGTCCTGATAGACCACTGTAGTCCTGATACAGCTACGTAGTCCTGATAGACCCTCGTAATCCTGATACAGCTACGTAGTCCTGATAGACCCTCGTAGTCCTGATACACCTCTGTAGTCTTGATAGACCACTGTAGTCCTGATACAGCTCCGTAGTCCTGAAGCTCACCCAGCGGCCACTGAGAAAATAGTAGGAGGACCAGTAGAGAAACAATAGAGGAACAGTATGAGGAACAGTAGGAGGAACAGAAGGAGGAACAATAGAGGAACAGTAGAGGAACCGTAGAGGAACAGTAGGAGGAACAGTAGAGGAACAGTAGGAGGAACAGTGGAAGGAACAATAGAGGAACAGTAGGAGGAACAATAGAGGAACAGTAGGAGGAACAGTAGGAGGAACAATAGAGGAACAGTAGAGGAACCGTAGAGGAACAGTAGGAGGAACAGTAGAGGAACAGTATGAGGAACAGTAGGAGGAACAATAGAGGAACAGTAGGAGGAACAATAGAGGAACAGTAGGAGGAACAGTAGGAGGAACAGAAGGAGGAACAATAGAGGAACAGTAGAGGAACCGTAGAGGAACAGTAGGAGGAACAGTGGAAGGAACAATAGAGGAACAGTAGGAGGAACAATAGAGGAACAGTAGGAGGAACAATAGAGGAACAGTATGAGGAACAGTAGGAGGAACAGTAGGAGGAACAGAAGGAGGAACAATAGATGAACAGTAGAGGAACAGTAGGAGGAACAGTAGGAGGAACAATAGAGGAACAGTAGGAGGAACAGTAGGAGGAACAATAGAGGAACAATAGAGGAACAGTAGAGGAACAGTAGGAGGAACAATAGAGGAACAGTAGGAGGAACAGTGGAAGGAACAGTGGAAGGAACAATAGAGGAACAGTAGAGGAACAGAAGGAGGAACAGTAGGAGGAACAATAGAGGAACAGTAGAGGAACCGTAGAGGAACAGTAGGAGGAACAATAGAGGAACAGTAGGAGGAACAGTGGAAGGAACAATAGAGGAACAGTAGGAGGAACAATAGTGGAACAGTAGGAGGAACAGTGGAAGGAACAGTAGAGGAACAGTAGAAGGAACAGTAGAGGAACAGTAGAGAAACAATAGAGGAACCGTAGAGGAACAGTAGGAGGAACAATAGTGGAACAGTAGGAGGAACAGTGGAAGGAACAGTAGAGGAACAGTAGAGGAACAGTAGAGGGAACAGTAGAAGGAACAGTAGGAGGAACAGTAGGAGGAACAGTAGAGGAACAGTAGAGGAACAGTAGAGGAACAGTAGGAGGAAGAGTAGGAGGAACAGTCGGAGGAACAATAGAGGAACAGTAGGAGGAACCGTAGAGGAACAGTAGAAGGAACCGTAGAGGAACAGTAGGAGGAACAGTAGGAGGAACAATAGAGGAACAGTAGGAGGAACCGTAGAGGAACAGTAGAAGGAACCGTAGAGGAACAGTAGAAGGAACAGTAGAGGAACAGTAGAGGGAACAGTAGAGGAACAGTAGAAGGAACAGTAGAAGGAACAGTAGGAGGAACAATAGTGGAACAGTAGGAGGAACCGTAGAGGAACAGTAGAAGGAACTGTAGAGGAACAGTAGAGGAACAGTAGGAGGAACAGTAGGAGGAACAATAGAGGAACAGTAGGAGGAACCGTAGAGGAACAGTAGAAGGAACTGTAGAGGAACAGTAGAGGAACAGTAGGAGGAACAGTAGAGGAACAGTAGAAGGAACAGTAGAAGGAACAGTAGGAGGAACAGTAGGAGGAACAATAGAGGAACAGTAGGAGGAACCGTAGAGGAACAGTAGAAGGAACCGTAGAGGAACAGTAGAAGGAACAGTAGAGGAACAGTAGAGGGAACAGTAGAAGGAACAGTAGAGGAACAGTAGAAGGAACAGTAGAAGGAACAGTAGGAGGAACAATAGTGGAACAGTAGGCGATGCAGGACGTCCTGTCAGACCCTGATGCTACATGTAGGACGGTCTGTTTCCCCTCCCAGGTGGCGGACATGTTTCCTGTGGTGGTGGTCCATGGCGGGGCGGGTCAGGTCCCGAAGCAGCGGTCTGAGAGGTCCACGGAGGGCGTGTGCTCGGCAGCCAGAGCGGCGTACGCAGTCCTCCAGGCCGGAGCCAGCGCCGTGGACGCTGTGGTGGAAGCGGTGACTCTGCTGGAGGATAACCCCGCCTTTAACGCAGGTAAACTGATTTAGGACCCATAATGCATTGTTCTTCCACATGGACTTTTGATGGAGTGGAGAAATATATTTAAATCCAGACTGTGTTGTAGTGACCAGCAGACGCCACCAGAGGTCAGCAGTTGAAAGGGTGCTCTCATCCAGTTAAATGTTCTGTGTTGTAAACGTGTTTGATTGGATTTTCTGTTGGCTTTGTGGAAGTTTATCTTTGACCCAAGAAACCTCTAAATCCCTAAAACCTTCTCTCCTCTTTGACGCTTTGTGATCTGTCCTGGTCCTCCACTCACACCAACACTAAAGATTCTTTATCCCCAGAGGAAAGACCGATATCTCGCGTGGTGTTTCAGGCTGTGGCTCGGTGCTGAACGTCAAAGGGGAGGTGGAGATGGACGCCATCGTGATGGACGGGAGAACCCTGGACAGCGGCGCCGTGTCGTCTGTACGGAACATCGCCAACCCGATCCGGCTCGCACGCCTGGTGATGGACAAGGTACGCAGCCCGGTCCCAAAGGGGGTTCATATCGGGTCCTTGTGTTGTCTCTGAAAAGATCAGCAGTTTGACCTCTGTCCTCTCCCCAGGCCCCGATGTCATGATTTCTACCTCTTTTGCAGACGAGTCACGTGTGTCTGACGGCGGAGGGGGCCAATCGGTTTGCCCGGTCCATGGGGGTCCCAGAGGTGGCCCCTGAGTCGCTGGTCACCGAGTACTCCCGCATGCGCTGGATGAAGAACCTGGCCCCCGATGCCAACCCTGTGGAGTGCCAGATGTGAGACCATAAAACATGTTTCTGAATGTAGAACAGGTCCAGACCGCCAGAGACCTCGGAGCAGGTCTAGAATCTCCCTGTGATGCAGACTACACACGGGACCGCATACACATTTATTAGAATCCCTTATTGTGTTTTTATTATTGTGTCACAGTTAAAGCACCAAACAATCCATAAAGGTCTCCTGGCAGAAATAAGTATAAATACCAGGACGGTGATTCAGCACCTTCCCTGTTTTAATGGAGATCCTGATGGTCTGAGCTGGTCAGGACCAGGGAACCAGGTCCCCCGTATGACCCTGGTCCCCCTCCGGGTCCCTGTGTTGGTCTTCAGGGGGAAGATGGGCACCGTCGGGGCCGTGGCGCTCGACGCTGGCGGGAACGTGGCGTGTGCGACCTCCACCGGCGGGATGCTGAACAAGATGGAGGGCCGGGTGGGCGACACGCCCTGCATAGGTCAGTCCCCCCCCCCCCCCCCTTTAAGGTGGGGGTAAATACAGCAGTCAGGGCAACTATAAATACCAGAGCCAGAAATACTGTGGGGGGTCACGTTACAGAATCTCTCATTCTGGATCAGAAATGTATGTAAACAGATATATTATACTTCAATACAAACATAATTAATATGGAAAATTACAAATATAAACAAACTACATGACCACAGTGTAAACAAAACTATAAATCTGGTGACCTTTGACCTGTAAACAGACATTAATGACACAAGGGCAATACACAGGGATGGGATGGGTGCTGGAAATCCTTGAAAACCCTTGAATGTTAGTGTGGTGTTTCCAGGTCTGAAAAGGTCTTGGATGTAGACTAAAGGTCTATAAATGTGTGTTGTATGTGATGACATCTATGATAGAACAGAGGAAAGAAGATCTCCATATCTGAGGGACTGAAAACAGCATTTCCTGACATTTCTTTATGAAAAATGACTTTTGATGATGAACAGATGATGAAAATAGTTGGTGATTATATTTCTGTGGATCTGTTAGTGGAATTAGTTTTCCTTTCATTTGTGGTCCTTCTGTAAAAAGCTGTCTCCAAACATCATGTTGGTTGTTTAGAGGACAAGAACATCTCATTTAATGTGATGAACAAGTGACAGAATAAGTAGACTGAATACTGACCATTGGATTGGTACAAAGATGGAGTTTACCACAGCTGGAAGGGGCTGGAAAAGCATGGAGATGCACCTGGAAAGTGCTTGAATTTGACTTTGGAGAAGATGAGGAACCCTGGATAAGAGTGGCTGTAACAGTAAAGTGTGTGTTACAGGAAGTGGCGGTTACGCTGACAGCCAGCTGGGTGCCGTGTCGACCACCGGCCACGGCGAGGCCATCATGAAGGTCACACTGGCCCGCCTGGTCCTGTTCCACCTGGAGAACGGTAACGGTCCCCTGCAGAGAACTGACCGAGTCTCCGGCTGCGTTCAGAAACATGTTTCCTGTCTGGTTCTCAGGTGAGTCCGTGGAGGCTGCCAGTGATCTGGGTTTGGCCCACATGAAGTCCCGGGTCTCAGGTCTGGGTGGGGTGGTGACGGTGGACCCTCGGGGCCGGTGGGCCGCTCGCTTCTCCAGCCTGCAGATGGTGTGGGCCGCCGCCCAGGACCATACCCTCCACTATGGCCTGTACGCCGGGGAACACTTCACCCGGAGCACCGTCGAGCCCGACAGGAAGTATTAATACTTCTATGAATACTTCTATTAATATACTATACCATTTAATATTGTAGATGTATTTGTTGATTGAGCCGGCTTCACCCTGATGTTAGTCTCTGAAACGACAAGCTGTGGTCCACGCTTCCTGTTTGCGTCACCGTTGCAGCTCCCGTTGCCTAGCAACCAGCTAGCAACCATAAAGCAGAGGAAGCTAACCATCAGATGAACTTTCCCCTAAAAACCTGTTCAATGAATTAAAACTTTAAACGATTCTCGGCTGTTGGACATTCGTCATTGATTCAATTTAATACATTAGCTAAGCATTAGCTCAGGAGGTAGAGCGTTTGGCTGGCAACCGCAAGATTGCTGGTTCGATCCCTGGCTCCTCCTAGCTGAGTGCCTGGTGTCCCTGAGCAAGACTCCTCGCCCTGATCAACCCTGCGTGGCGTTGGAGAAAAGCACTATATAAATGAGGCCATTTCAATACATTTTTATTGCTTCAAGCAAAATAAATTTTCATAATAATTAAAAACAACGTTTTTTGACAGAAAGTTTTGTTTTAACTCAAATTGATAGAAATCTCTTTTTTTAAATGTTTGGTTTGTAGATTAAATGTGATCATGTTTTATTTTTTTCATGTGTTATCATGTGTGATGGTGAAGATGATGATGATGATGGTGATGATGGTGATGATGGTGATCTTTTCGTAAAACACTGATCCGATAATAAACTAATCATCTTTTCCCATGATGCCTCTGTGTGGGGGCGCACTGGTGTGTTGAGCTGTATGTTTCCCCCTGAAACCACTAGGTGGTGCCGTTGAGACGAATCAGCGAAACGCGATAGGCTCAGTTTGTTTCATATCCAAACAGAGAAACGTTTTATTATCTGTTTACAATAACTGACTTCATGAAGGTCTGAAGGATCTTGGAGGGGACCAGATAGGTTCCACAGATCCAGGGTCTTGTCCACATGTGGGACCGGTCTGAGGTCTGAGGTGAATCCGGTCTCATGCTTGTCCCAGAGGCTGAACAGAGAGCAGCTGCAATAATATATTTAGTCATGTTGACAGACTGGAGTTGCTCCGGTGGCAGCATCTCTACCATAAGAAGTGGACGTCGTCATGGTGACGGCACCCATCGGTGAGGATCACCTCCTCTAGCTCTGATTGGTTGATTGAAGTCATGACATTATTGGTTGACTTACTGATATAAACACGGGTCATGTGTTGTTTCCAGGAAGAAACAAAACATGGGATTTTGATATAATCAACCCCGTCTAGAAGGGTCCAAAAGGCCTTGAGGGGTTGGCGGGGACGTCATGCGGGGACGTCATGGCGGGGACGTCATGCAGGGACGTCATGCAGGGGACGTCATGCAGGGACGTCATGCAGGGACGTCAGGCGTAACCACGGCGATGTGGGGGCTGATTTCGCTTTTTACTTCTCGTTCATTTGTGAAGATTCACCTCTGAACTAATAACAAATGTGAAGTATCTTGATGTGAAGTATTTTCGGTACTGACCCGACATCGTGGACCGCCGGCTGCTGCTGGAGGAGACCGGCGTGATGCCGACCCCCCAGACCTGGTCCATCACTGAGACCAGAACGAACACCAAGTCCTCGGTGCTCCAGCTTCCCAGCAGAAACCTGATCTCCATCATCTCTGCTGACAGAGCAGTGAAATGTGAGCTGGACTCCCCCCCCCCCTCCTCCTCCTCCTCCTCCTCCCCCCTCCTCCTCCCTCCTGTTTGTGCTCTCATGTATACCAAACACACATTTGCTTAGACATGCAAACAGCAGCTCTCTGTCCGTCGACACGCTGCTGCTCTCAGATCTGCTGCCGGTCTCATGATCGGTGATAAATGATCATCTGATTCTTGTGTTTCTGAAGTGTTTGTGTTTAAAACATGGAACCTGTTTCATGAAATGTTCAAAGTTCCAAAACAGGCAAATAATGAAACATAACAAACACTTTGTGGAGTTTTTCCTCCAGCGGCACTTTGTTACTGGGTCCCTGTTTTATTTATCTCATGTTCATGACATCATCATGACATCATCAAGAGGTGCACGGTGGATTTCACCAAGCTGGGTTCACTGGATCCAGCACCCAGAGTAAAGTATTGATCTGTGATTTAATATCAATAACCAGATGAAAAGGATGCTGAAATAACTCCATCATGATGGGGATCAGTAAAAAGTGCTGAGTCATGCTTTGTTAGGTCTGTCTGCAAGACCACAAGATAACTACTGTTAAAACGCTGGTTTTCTGAATGGAGTCTGGTTGATGGTGCTAGGCTACGCTAACATTGTAGCTGCTCCATCAACACTCCAAATAAGGTCATCGAGACATTTACGTTTACATTTAGGTCATTTAGCGTTTGTCCAAAGCGACTTACAATAAGTACATTTGTCAAAAGAAGGAAACAAAGAAACCACGACGTATCATTGCCGATAAAGTAAGAGCTAAAAGTAGAACAAGTGTTAGGTCCTCATCTGAGTAAAGTAGTAGTTCACGAGCAACAGTGCTAGATCAGAGTGCTATAGGTAAGGTTTTTTTTTTTGGGGGGGGGGGGGGGTCATGCTAGTCGAGGTGAAGTCTGAACAGGTGAGTCTTGAGCCTTTTTCGGAAGATGGCAAATGACTCTGCTGTCCTGACATTGGTCGGGAGTTCGTTCCACCACTGAGGACCAGAACAGAGAAGAGTCTGGACTTTGCTGAGCGACATTAGACGTTTGCTGAATGTTCTCTACTAACCTCTGTAGGTCACCTCCCTTGTCTTGCTTTCACTGTAAACAGGTCTCCTTCAGATCCTGGTCCTGGTTTACACCCTAAACACCGGCGTGATGAGGGTGTTGGAAAACGCACAACAGCACAAATGTGAGCTACCTTTTCAGGTTTGTGAGGCGGGATGTCCGTGTGTGTTATTGTCTTTAATATCTATATAATATCTTTCATCTGTGAGAGAAGCTGTGTGACCTTCAGAGCGAGGGAGGACATGTGGGCCCCTGAAGGCTCCGAGTGGACCAGGTCTGGGGTCACATGGGCCAGCTGGTCCAGCGAGGCCCTCTACGGCACCATGACTGTGCACATAGAAGCAGACGGGCTGTTGAAGTGCTGTTAGCTGATCCGTGAGGAACGAAGAGACGTCAGCAGCCTGTCGACCTCCCAGCAGTCAGCAGGTCTGCAAGGTGAGGCTTCCGTCCTCTGGTCTGCCGGCATCAAGGTCGTGTTCAGGCCCGGTGGGAGAGAGCAGTGGTCTTCCTGCTTACCAGTCTGGGTCTAAATGATGCATCAATGTGTGTTGGAGTGTGACTCAGTGTTAAACCGTTTAATTAGGGATCAACGTGTTCATTTGCATCTGAACACACACACACACACACACACACTTAAAGTTGCATCCTCTCTGCTGGCCACCAGGGGGCGACTCCTCTCTGGTTGTATAGAAGTCTATGAGAAAATGGTCCTACTTCTCTCTGCTGGCCACCAGGGGGCGACTCCTCTCTGGTTGTATAGAAGTCTATGAGAAAATGGTCCTACTTCTCTCTGCTGGCCACCAGGGGGCGACTCCTCTCTGGTTGTATAGAAGTCTATGAGAAAATGGTCCTACTTCTCTCTTGATGTATTATCTCAGTAAACATTGTAAACATGAGTTTATGGTCTCAATCTCTAGTTTCAAGTCTTCTTCAATCCAGCATGATGTTCATTTAGTACATTATGGTCCATTTAGAGTCCACCAGACCAGGAAGCAGGGGATGCTTTAGGGGGCGGGGCTTACCTGCTGATTGACAGGTCTACCAAGCTACCAATGCTAGATACCTACTAAGATGGCTTTAACACCAGAATCCACATGGATTTTGTATTTAATTTTCACCAATGGTGCCTTTTATTGTGAAAAGAATTAGCGGAAGCGGCTTCCGGTTGCGGCTAATGACGCTGAGCTAACTTCACGGCGGTCACTGAGAAAAGGGGGCCGGACTCCGTCCAGCTTTCTTCCTACAAAACCCTCCGGAGCGACCGGCGGACCGAGTTCCCGGGGACAGAAGACTCTCGGCTCCGGGGAGCCGACTGTCCAAAGCGACGAAATGTCTCGGTTTCCTGAACTTTTAAAAAAAGTGTTTTTCATCACCAACTTGGTTCCAGTTCCGGTGGAGCCGCGGAGGACCAGCGACCGGCACCGACACCGGGACCGCCGTGAGTCCCGTTAACGTCAGTTTGTTTGTTAAAGTTGCCTTGTGTCTAAGATCCCCCAGAACCCGAAGAGCCGCCGTCTCCTCGGTGAGTCGCACTTCCGTTGTTCCCTCTCCTGTTAATCCGCAGGACCAAACTCCGCGGAGGAATCACCGACGCGTGACTTCACGTAGATTTTAACGCACTTCCGTACATCGTCGAAAAGTCGTTGAGATGTTTCTTCCATTTAAAAAACGCGTCTCCTCGTTTCGGCACGGATCCCAAACTCCTCCAAAAGTCTTTACTGGTGGCGACCAACCCGGTAAAGACTCGGTTGATCCGTGTTTCTCGGTGCTGCTGGTGGATGCTCTACGAGCCGGATCCTGAAGGGGACCCAGTGGAAGTGCGGGATACATTTACTTTGGCGCTGTCTTTTATAAAAATGTGCTGGGAATCAAATCCACCTTAATTGATGTTTTTTCTGTCGGAGTTTCGTGCCTCGGTGACACTAAGTGACCGTCACAGCGGCTCGCTGCTGCTGGTCAAAGTGATGTTCAGCAGGAGGCTAATTACTGAAGGAGGAGGAGGAGCTCATCATTCACAATATTAATAAAGCACAGCTATCGGATATTGTAATGACATATCTGATGAAAGTCATATTTGTAGTGTAGATTTTTACTGTATGAAGATAAACTGTAACAGGATGCCGACTAATTAAAAAAAGAAAAAGGGGCCACTTTGATTGGAGCGTGAGAGCACAGGGGGATCAGATTGCAATGAGCAACTATACACACATATAACACATATATAATATATGGGTTAAAGAGACCGTATGTGTGACCAGCGTCTGTGAAGGTCAAGTAGATGTGAAGGTCATTATGAGGTCATAAGTCCAGCCAGAGGATCTGATCTTCTACAGAATGGATTTAACTTCTCATTGGTGGATGTTTAGATCCCTTATCTTGTTGGGTGGATCTGAGGGGGGGGACCAGGACTGTGGTGGACCCTGCCCAGTCCTCCTCTCCTTCCTCCCGGGGGGGCGGCGGCCACTCTGCTTCCCAGGCAGGACAAGTGTTTGAGGACGAGCGAGGAGGGAAAAAGAATGACGAGACGAGGCCGAACCCTTAAAAACATCAGGACGCCACCTTGTGGGGGTCAGAGGTCGACAGGAGGTCGATGACATCACTTCCTGTGGGAACGGTTCAAATGAGCGGGTTATTTCTGTGTCTCACTGTTCATGAGGAGCTCACGAACTGATCCCGGGCCAGCTGGAGAGACGTCTCCAGGGTGTCCCAGCAGTGCCTTCTGATTGGTCGACAGAAAACTCGATGGCGTGGCTTTAACAGGAAGAGCAGCATCGCTGTGACGATGTAGCCAAGATTTACAGCCTTCATGTTGTAGATGCTGAAGTTGTGTTGTTGCCGCGGTTACACTGGGCGTCCTTAAGCTGCTGAAGCCAGCGTGTCCTTGTGGGCCTGCATTAATGGTGTGTGTGTGTGTGTGTGTGTGTGTGTGTGTGTACAGTGTGTGTGTGTGTGTGTGTGTGTGTGTGTACAGTGTGTGTACAGTGTGTGTGTGTTGATCCAGGCCTCTGAGCTCTTTGTGTTTGAGGAGGGGTCTATGGCCTCGCATGGCTGACCTCAGGGTTGCCGTGGAGACACTTCCTGAAATCTTGGCCCATCCCAGAACACATTAAGGGAGGGGGGGGGGTAATGGGATTGTTCATTCCACAAAGACATAGAGGAGTGTATACATTCAAGAGGTCAACAGCTCGGTGGAATCCAACTTGTTAAATCCTGAACCTGGTCCTGAACCTGGTCCTGAACCTGGTCCTGAACCTGGTCCTGAACCTGGAAGCACGACGTGAACCAACCTTCTGGTTCCGAGTCTAGAAACAGAAGTCGTTTTCATTCTCTTTCTCGTTCTAAATGTTGAACAGTTGTTTAAAACCTGGACTAGCAGACCCCCCTAGAGGGAGTCCAGCCCTGCAGAGGAACACGGGAGGTTGATCCTCAACCTTCCAACTGGATGCTGCACACAGTTTCCTGTGAGCCCCTCCTCCTCTGCACCCGAGGGGGTTGGGGGCATTAACCTGCTGCTTTTGTCAATAATCAAGTCCTGGTTTCACGGACCACCGGCTCGGTTAGCGTGCAGGACCCTGATTGGATGATCCGCCGGTCCGTTAAACTGCCAACTGACCCACAAGGTGAACAGGTGACTCTAACACCAGACTGACCATGGATCTAAATCTAGTGAGAGGAGCCAGGTAGTCCAGGTAGGCCAGGTAGTCCAGGTAGTCCAGGTAGGCCAGTTAGGCCAGGTAGTCCCGGTACTCTAAAGGTTTCCTCCTTTCAAGCTTTAATACATCATCGACTTAACTGTCACCATGGTAACCTCACGTCACGGATCAGATGCCAAAATCTAGACCACCTTTTTCTTAAAGGGGAACTACATGTCTACAATAGGAGACCAGACCAGACTGGCTCCGGTCCTGCAGGCGTGTCAGGAGTTGACATGTTATCAGAAGGTTGTGAGTTTGCTCTGCCAGATATGAACGTCAGCTGATAGAGTTCTGTTTGACTTTCACAGCGAACAGAAGAGAAACTATCAGCTGTGTTTCCACACGGCAGCTAACCAGGGGGCGGGGCTTACCTGCTGATTGACAGGTCGCTACCAACGCTAGTTAGCTACTAAGACGACTTTAACGCTTTGCTGTAAAGTCGACCTTGAATCATGAAGCTAACGTTGTTAGCAGCTTCACACCAGAATCCACATGGATCCAGATCCAGTAAGGGTGCTGGTCTGATTCACCCGTCGCTCCTCCACACTCCAAATATGGTCACTTCCTTCTGGTGGCAAACATTCCAAGATGGGAAAAATGCTTCAAAACCATAGTCCACAAACGGAGTGACATCACCATGACATGATTTTAATTTATATTTGGAGATATCATTTTCCAACCCCCCCCCCCTCTCTCTCTCTCTCTCTCTCTCTCTCTCTCCCTCCCTCTCCTCTCTCCCCCCCCCCTCTCTCTCTCTCTCTCTCTCTCTCTCCCTCCCTCTCCTCTCTCTCCCCTCTCTCTCTCTCTCTCTCTCTCTCTCTCCCTCTCCTCTCTCTCTCCCTCCCTCTCCTCTCTCTCTCCCCCCTCTCTCCCTCCCTCTCCTCTCTCTCTCCCCCTGTCCTCTCTCTCCCCTGTCCCCTCTCTCTCTCTCCCCTGTCCTCTCTCTCCCTCTCTCTCCCCTGTCCTCTCTCCCTCTCTCTCCCCTGTCCTCTCTCTCCCTCTCTCTCCCCTGTCCTCTCTCTCCCCTGTCCTCTCTCTCCCTCTCTCTCCTCTCCCTCTCTCCCTCTCTCTCCCCTGTCCTCTCTCCCTCTCTCCCCCTGTCCTCTCTCCCTCTCTCTCCCCTGTCCTCTCTCTCTCTCCCCCTCCCCCCTGTGTCAGCCGGTTGCCAGCCACTAAGAATCTCAGGAATGCAGGATTGCAATGTTCTGATAAAGTTTGCTTTGTTCCCTGAGTGAGAAACCCAGAGACTCGTACCCGTAAGTCCACACACGTGCACACACACACACACACACGTGCACACACACAGCCCTCGTCAGACGAGAGACGATATGAACATTTCATGTTTATTTCACCAAAATAAATCTCCATATTATCCAACACTTTCTAGATATTTACAATGCAATGTATAGATTCACATAAACACGTATACATATAAACACATAACATCCTCATGCTTATAACACAGAACTAAGCGAGGTGAGACGTCATGTGATCAGAGGTGCGTTCTACGGAAACGTGAACTTCCTGTTACCTTCATTCAAAGCTTCCAGCTTCCCTGATATTATAATATAATATAATATAATATAATAATTATATTAATACTTTATTAACACGGACTTTCTCGTTTAAAATTCAAACATTCCCTCCCGGATCTGGTCCCGTTGCCATGGTGACGTCAACATGACGTCCTGCCTGCTGAGTTTGATTCCGGTTCTATACGTCGCTGCTGCTCCTCTACACTTCAGGCTTTTGTTAGCAGAGGGAGGGAGGCGAGCAACGGCATTCCTGTCTCTATCTCAGCACAGGACATGCATGTGATTACATGCTCTCACACACACACACACTCACAAACACACACACACACACACACACTCTCACACACACACACACACACACACACACACACAAAGGCACATTCATGCTCACAAACGCATGCAAACTCACTAAATAAGTTATCAGCAGTAGCAGTTAGAGAGGTGTGTGTGTGTGTGTGTGTGTGTGTGTGTGTGTGTGTGTGTGTGTGTGTGTGTGTGTGTGTGTGTGTGTGAGAGAACAGGAAGTGAGCGTTTGGGCTCGTGGAGCTGGGTCACAAAGGTCATGATGGGAGTCCTCCATTCATGTGTGTGAAGAAGTAATTAGATGTGTGTGTGTTTATGTGTGTGAGTTGTGGGAGTGTGTATGATGGCTAAATAGAAAGGCTGAATTGTGCTTACTGTGTGTGTGTGTGTGTGTGTGTGTGTGTGTGGAATGTCACATACTGATAGAATGCTTACTGGAAAACAAAGCCCGGCAAAGAAAACATGCTGGAAACCATTAACTCTGCTGGTCACTGAGTCTCTGTACTGGACCGACCAGGTCTCCTCCATCAGGGCTGAAATCTCCACTATTACTGCTTTTACATGTTGAAGTCTCAGATCCACCAGGAAACCAGACCCCGTCCTGTCTGGGTTCATGACATCATCCAGAGCTGGATCCACTGGGTCCAGCAAGACCCGCGTGGGCTGGTTCACCACAGCTGGAGGACCCAGAATAAAGTATTGATCTGTGATTTAATATCAATAACCAGATGGAAAGGATGCTGAAATAACTCTATCATGATGTCTGGTTGATGGGTGCTAGGCTAACATTGTAGCTGCTCCATCAACACTCCAAATAATATTTGGTGTTTTCTTCCTGTGAACTATTCCGACCAATGACATCATGACATCCGACAAACGGTTTTAAAGAAGCTTTACTTTCTGACCCCACCCCACTTTTTTTAGCAACCCAATCAAATATGAAGGAGTTGATGTAGATCTACTTTAAATAGCCGTCACTGGGGAAAACTTCACTTTAAACATGGCTGTTTCCTGTTATAACTTGTTGTTCTCTCAGATTTTTTTTAAGCCGTAAAAAAAACAAACCCCCAAAAAGATGATTCTCTTACAAATAAAGCAAAGAAAAGCTTTGTAAGTCTGGATGACGGAGGATTGTACATATTGAACCTCTTCAGACAGAAGTGTGTTTGAGAAAAAGACCAGACGGCAGGAAGAGTGGGAGTTACCCAGAATGCAACATTAATACGGATGTTTCTTCTTACAGAGACGCTGGTGGTCCCGTCGTCATGGTTACCCCTCCGGCCGCTTGGCAGTCAGGCTACTGTAAACATCCTTGACTGGAAGCTGGTGTTAGTTTCTGGGGCTTTCAGTCGGATGTTTGCAGCAGCCAACTGCTAGTACCAACGCTACGCATGCTAGCCCCAATGCTACGCATGCTAGTACCAACGCTACGCATGCTAGCCCCAATGCTACGCATGCTAGTACCAACGCTACGCATGCTAGCCCCAACGCTACGCATGCTAGTACCAACGCTATGCATGCTAGCCCCAACACTACGCCTGCTAGCACCAACACTACGCCTGCTAGCACCAACGCTACGCCGGCTAGCCCCAACGCTATGCCTGCTAGCCCCAACGCTGCGCCTGCTAGCACCAACGCTACAAATGCTAGCCCCAACACTATACATGCTAGCCCCAACACTATGCCTGCTAGCCCCAACACTATGCCTGCTAGCACCAACACTACGCCTGCTAGCACCAACCTACCTGCAGCTACGCTAGCCTAGCACCAACACTACGCTGTACCTACCGCACACAACGATACGCCTGCTAGTAGCTACGCCTGCTAGTAGCTACGCCTGCTAGCACCAACGCTACGCCTCCTAGCCTTAACACTACGCATGCTAGTATCAACGCTACGCATGCTAGCCCCAACGCTATGCCTGCTAGTAGCTACGCTACACCTGCTAGTATCAACGCTACGCATGCTAGCCCCAACGCTATGCCTGCTAGTAGCTACGCTACACCTGCTAGTATCAATTCTATGTCTGCTAGCACCAATGCTACGCCCATCTTCATCTGAAGGGACGAGGATGGAACTTAGACTAGAGGGGGAGGGTGGAAGGAAGGAAGGAAGGGAGGGAGAAGAGAAGGAGGGAGGTAAGGAAGGAAGGGAGGAATTTGTTGTTCCCTTGCCGTCTTGGTTTTGTCCATTAAATAAAGAAGGGAAAAGAAATCTCAAGTTGCCCTTTGACCTCTGAGTTCCAGGAAGTGTAAACATCCTACACTCTCGGCGTCTGCCCCCTGGTGGCCGGGGGTGGGAATGTTTATGCTGCTTGGCTCAGGAACTCAACCAGCATCCCCCTCTTCACGTCCGTGTGCAGACCGTCACACACACACACACACATGTCACATGGTTTCCGGTCCCTGTGTAAATAAAGCTGTTGGAGCAGCGACGAGAGGATTTGTTCCTCCGACGTCCTCGGTCCGACTGCCGGGGAATGCTCCACATTCAGGACAGGAAGTGGGGCGCGGCACGTCTCTGATTGGCCAGTTCCTCTGACCTGGCGACCTCGGTCACGGCTGGTTCAGCAACCCAGCAGAGTCCAGAAAAAAACCACCAGAGACCAGTTCAGTGTTTGGTCGTGTGTCGTCGTGTGGAGCGGAGGAAGCAGAAACTGGGGGTCGCCGGCTGTAAGACGTCCAGAGGAAGGGAGGATGTTTCTGGAGAGGGGTAAGCCCCGCCCCTTCCTGTGTCCACCATCATGGTAGTCAACAGAGAGCCTTCTCATGTTTAGATCCTGTTAGAACCATGAAGTCCCTGTGTGATGGTTGTAGGAGGTCCACAGCTGGGGGGTACTGGACCGAGAACGGTTTGGGAAACCAGAGGCTGGAAAGGAAAGGATGTAGCTTCAGCTCACGGCCACTAGAGGGCGCAGCAGCCACACTCTCCTGATCCATCAGACACAAACGGTGTCCTAGTTCATATCAGAATCTTTAGAGATTTATTTCCCTGAAATAATGAGCCGTGTGCTGTTTGAACGTAGTTACACTTTATTTATATCCAGTCCAACCCTCAGAGAGACGGTGTAGACCAGATCCAGGTCTACTACCAGGACCAGCAGAACAAACATTGGAATTAGAACATCAGCAGTGGATCTAATCATAATAATAATGATGATAATAATAATAAAGCAGAAATATCAGCATAATAATAATAGAAACGGTCTGAAGTCCATCTGCTGAGGAAGACCATGAGATATGGTTGAAAGCAGCTTTTATTCTGACAGATGAAGTGAATATGATTCACGTTCAAGTCTATTGTGCTAACTTGGCTTTAATAAGAGTTATTATTGTCAGGAGTTTTATTTTATTTAAATTGATGCTCAGATGTAAATTTACAATAATCATCCTGTACTTCTCGTAAAAGCTTCCAGGAGAGAAAGATGTCAAATGTGCAGTTCTTACTGTTACCAGCAGGTGGAGCCAAGTAACAGTAACGCCATGTACAGTAGTATAGTACTACAGTACTGTATTACTACAATACTACAGTAGTACATCCCAGGTGAGCCTCCTGTATGATGTTCTGATGTTGAATAAAATGAATTATGACTAATAAAGATTCAACTCTTTCATGAGGTTAGTGTGTGTGTGTGTGTGTTGTGTGTGTGTGTGTGTGTGTGTCACCATTAGCAGGTCAGAATAATATGAACTTCCTGCTTTTACAGGAAGCAGAAGTAGATTTTCAGCTCCAGTTTCTGCCACAAGACCGAACGCCCCGAAACCAGGTCCTGGGTCTGGTTTCATCCCGTCATCGAGACTGAAGGACGCTGTGATGATGTCACAGCGTCTTGCAGGTCGGCCAGCAAGTGTTCACTTCCTCTGATGGAAGTAAAAGTCCTCGTTAGTGAACATCGTTGAATGTGGTGAAGTGTCTCTTTAAAGGCTCAGGGGTCTGCTGACCCCGACAGGAAGTGGAAGACGAGAGGACAGGAAGCACGATGGAGACGCCATCTGTTGTTGTTGGGCAACAGTGTAAATAAAGAGCCGGGCAGCAACACACACACAAACGCACACAAAGAGCTGAAGCATCAGACTCAACCTGACGACCAGGAGGCAACCTTAACTGTCATTCTTTCTGCTGGCCACCAGGGGGCGACTCCTCTCTGGTTGTATAGAAGTCTATGAGAAAATGGTCCTACTTCTCTCTGCTGGCCACCAGGGGGCGACTCCTCTCTGGTTGTATAGAAGTCTATGAGAAAATGGTCCTACTTCTCTCTGCTGGCCACCAGGGGGCGACTCCTCTCTGGTTGTATAGAAGTCTATGAGAAAATGGTCCTACTTCTCTCTGCTGGCCACCAGGGGGCACTCCTCTCTGGTTGTATAGAAGTCTATGAGAAAATGGTCCTACTTCTCTCTGCTGGCCACCAGGGGGCGACTCCTCTCTGGTTGTATAGAAGTCTATGAGAAAATGGTCCTACTTCTCTCTGCTGGCCACCAGGGGGCGACTCCTCTCTGGTTGTATAGAAGTCTATGAGAAAATGGTCCTACTTCTCTCTGCTGGCCACCAGGGGGCGACTCCTCTCTGGTTGTATAGAAGTCTATGAGAAAATGGTCCTACTTCTCTCTTGGCCACAGGTGATCCTCTCTGGTAAAATTGTAAACATGGCATGTTTATGGTCTCAGGGATCCTCTCTAGTTTTCAAGTCTTAAACTGTCTATTTCCAGCATGATTATCTCAGTAACATTAGTAACAATTTATGGTCCAATTTAGTTAAGTTCTCAACCCAGATCTCAGAATAGGCCTTAGGCCGCGAATGCGGTGTGAGGGGGCGGGGCTTACCTGCTGATTGACAGGTCGCTACCAATGCTAGTTAGCTACTAAGATGACTTTAACACTTAGCTGTAAAGTTGACCTTGAATTATAGATCTTTAATCTCTAGCTTCAACACCAGAATCCACATGGATCCAGATCCAGTAAGGCTGCTGCTCCACGTACATGATGGGAGGAGGACCTCAGTGATTCTGACATTTCGGTATTTATAGACAGGCAGAGGTGGCCCGGCCCTCCGAGGACCCTGAACCAGCCACCATGTTGGGGTCTAGTCTGCGGTATTCTGACCCCAGATGGACTGACTCTGGAGAAACTTCTATATTTTGAACAGGTAAGCTAACGGTAGCTAACAGCCACATAAGCTATCAAACAAATGTTGCTACAACTTGTTAGCAGCTAACATTCAGTTCTTTATGCTGTGATGGAATCCATCCATCCATCGTCTACTGCTTATCCTGTATTCAGGGTCGTGGGGGGGCTGGAGCCGATCCCAGCTATTATTGGGCGAAGGCAGGGTACACCCTGGACAGGACGCCAGTCCATCGCAGGGCCAACATGTAGAGACAAACAACCATTCACACCTACGGACGCTGTGATAGAATGATCCTTGAAAACACTTGAATTTCAGTGTGGTGTTCTCAAGATTTGAAAAGGTCTTGGATGTAGACTAAAGGTCTATAAATGTGTGTTGTATGTGATGACATCTATGATAGAACAGAGGAAAGAAGATCTCCATATCTGAGGGACTGAAAACAGCATTTCCTGACATTTCTTTATGAAAAATGACTTTTGATGATGAACAGATGATGAAAATAGTTGGTGATTATATTTCTGTGGATCTGTTAGTGGAATTAGTTTTCCTTTCATTTGTGGTCCTTCTGTAAAAAGCTGTCTCCAAACATCATGTTGGTTGTTTAGAGGACAAGAACATCTCATTTAATGTGATGAACAAGTGACAGAATAAGTAGACTGAATACTGACCATTGGATTGGTACAAAGATGGAGTTTACCACAGCTGGAAGGGGCTGGAAAAGCATGGAGATGCACCTGGAAATGCTTGAAAAGTGCTTGAATTGTGTTCAAACATGTTTACAGACGACAAGTTTGAATCCACAAGTTTTATTTGAGTTCAATATGGCAGATTTCACATTTCAGGGTAAAAGTTGTGTCGTCGACGTCCAGCAGAGAGAATATTCATCTACGAGACAATCACATCGTTATCAATCAGCCAGATACAAACTATTTCAAGTATTATATATAATGAAGCTCCTGCTGTTCCGTACATTAACACTGTGTATGATTATAATGCAACAATAGTGTAAATATCAAAATGCTGTACAAAGACCAGGATGTAAGGAAACCAGTTGGGAAACGCAGAGGAACAAATACAAAAAAAAGGCACTTAAGAGTTTCAGATATACACATGTGTGTGTGTGTGTGTCTGTGTGTGTGTGTGTGTGTGTGTGTGTCTGTGTGTGTGTGTGTCTGTGTGTGTGTGTGTGTGTGTGTGTGTGTGTGTGTGTGTGTGTGTGTGTGTGTGTCTGTGTGTGTGTGTGGTGTCTGTGTGTGTGTGTGTGTGTGTGTGTCTGTGTGTGTGTGTGTGTGTGTGTGTGTGTGTCTGTGTGTGTGTGTGTGTGTGTGTGTGTACATACAGTAAAGATTCAGATACTTGAGCCCATGTCACATATTCACCTGAAGAAAAGTTATTTTACAATTATATCAGATATTGGATCAGATAAACTTGGCTGAAGGAGGAAGGAGGCTGTCGTCTTCCTCACATGGCTTTTTATTATCAAACTGAATGAATCTGAGTCCTCATTGGCTGTACGTACACGGCCCTGCAGTGATATGAATCTGATTATCATTAATAATAAGCTCTCAAACAGGAAGACACAGTTCGTCAAACGTACGGAGGCTTTAAGGCGACAAAACGCAGCTGAAAAGGTTTGGATCTGACGGTCAGCTACGTGACCTTTGACCTGCTGTCTGGATTCATAATCATATTGCCCTCCCAGCATGCAACACTGCTGTGTGCTGAAGGAACCGTCATCCCGACGCTTCAACGCCAGTTAAAATAAGTTAAAGGTTAAAAACCTGACTGGGAAGGCGAAGACAACTTCAACATATTTTCCCATCAGGCCCATCAGGTTCCCTCTAGTCAGCTCGGTTCCCTCTAGTCACCAGGGTCGGTTCCCTCAAGTCACCGTGATCGGTTCCCTCTAGTCACCGCAGTTGGTTCCCTCTAGTCACCTTGCTCGGTTCCCTCTAGTCACCGCGGTCGGTTCCCTCTAGTTACCAAGGTCAGTTCCCTCTACTCACCGCAGTCGGTTCCCTCTAGTCACCTTGCTCGGTTCCCTCTAGTCACCTTGCTCGGTTCCCTCTAGTCACCGCGGTCGGTTCCCTCTAGTTACCAAGGTCAGTTCCCTCTACTCACCGCAGTCGGTTCCCTCTAGTCACCTTGCTCGGTTCCCTCTAGTCGCCGCAGTCGGTTCCCTCTAGTCGCGGCAGTCTGTTCCCTCTAGTCACCGCAGTCGGTTCCCTCTAGTCGCCGGCAGTCGGTTCCCTCTAGTCACCGCAGTCGGTTCCCTCTAGTCGCCGCAGTCGGTTCCCTCTAGTCACCTTGCTCGGTTCCCTCTAGTCGCCGCAGTCGGTTCCCTCTAGTCACCTTGCTCAGTTCCCTCTAGTTGCCGCAGTCGGTTCCCTCTAGTCACCTTGCTCGGTTCCCTCTAGTCACCTTGCTCAGTTCCCTGTAGTCGCTGCAGTCGGTTCCCTCTAGTCACCTTGCTCGGTTCCCTCTAGTCACCTTGCTCAGTTCCCTGTAGTCGCTGCAGTCGGTTCCCTCTAGTCACCGCGCTCGGTTCCCTCTCTTCGCCATGGTCAGTTCCCTCTAGTCGCCGCGGTCTCCCAGAGTCACTAACCAGTCGGGTAGATTTGAACGACCTTCAGCTCCTTAAACATAAGACAAACAAAGGATTAAAAAAAACCCAAAATATTGCTGTGATGGATTAGCTCCGCCCCTTTTACATTAAAACGTAGGAGCTCCGACGACGGCTCAGTCTGATGACCATTCAGGAGCTGTGGTGGGAACATAATGTCAAAATAAGGCAAAGCGTTCTGTGATTGTAGCCTCGATGAGGACCCGCGTCTGGGTCTCTACTGGGTCAGGTGGTTTTGGTTAAAGTCGAGCTGAAACGTTGTTTCCAGAGTCTCCGTCCGCGACGGAGACGGGGCTTAACGAGGGACGGGGCAATCTGTTCTCTCCATAAAGATAATATCTTTGCAGGGAGACGATCATCTTAGTAAAGATCACCTGATTTAAGATCATCTTGGTTAAGATCACCTGATTTAAGATCACCTGGTTTGAGATCATCTTGGTTAAGATCACCTGATTTAAGATCACCTGGTTTGAGATCATCTTGGTTAAGATCACCTGATTTAAGATCACCTGGTTTGAGATCATGTGATTGGTTTTCATGATGAAAAGACGTCTTATTTGCGACGCAATACAAATAAAACGTGATTCCGTTGGTTTTTCCTGTGACTGGATGGGATCTCGTTGGGTGGACATGAGCAGCTCTGATTGGTTGACGGATGGATGGATGCTGTGATGTTATTGGTTGGTACCAGCCGATGTCATATTGGGTTTTGGGGATGTGATCTAAAAGCGTTTCAGCTCGACTTTAATGTCGAGTCAGGAAGTGACATCACACCTTCGTCAGTCCAACTGAAGCCCTTTAACCTGACGATACGTTTCCGTCTTCAGAAGCTTCACAACTCGAATAACGCTTCATTTTAGAAACCAGATGTCCAGCAGGAAACGCCCGGACGGCGCCCCCTACAGGGAGACGATCTCGCTGTACTCGCTCCTGTCACCTCTGGCCCCCGCCATCATCAGTGCTCCCTCCAGGCCCACCATGTTAGCGACGAGTCCCTTCAGCCCACCTCCGGCCGGGTCCAGGTGCGGGGCATCATGGGAAGATGGCGTGATCCCACTGCTTGGCGGCGAGGTGGCGCTATCGTCCCCTCTCCTCTGTGGCTCTGGTGTTGGAGCCGGGGCTCTGATCCCACTGCTCCCAGCACCCGCACTGACTCCACCGCCGCCGCCTCCTCGCCTTTTAGGTGGCGGCCCCCAGAGAAAGGCGTGGGCGGGCCTGTAGTGCTGGCGGGCGAAGCGGAGCAGGCGTCGGCGGGTTGCCGGCAGCCGGATGGCATAGACGAAGTACTCCAGGATGCTGTGTTGCATGCTGGGAAGCGTGGCGTGGCACAGCGACTCCTCTAGGAACAGACGCACCAGTGGGGCCTTGAACGCCTCGTAGCCGAGCTCGCCGAGCGACTTGAGGATGCGAGTGATCCGCAGGTAGTTGTGCTGCGACCTGGAGGAACAAACAGGAAGTCAGCACGTCTTACCATGACTCGGCAAAATATCTCAATGAAACGTGTCGTGGTGGATGACGCCAGAACGGCGTTAAACAGACGGATGGAGAAGAGGAGGATATAAGAAGTGGTCATCGTCATGGTAACGTTGGACTACAGATGTCTGTCAGGAACATTTCTTTAACTTATTTTAAATCTTTTAATCTTAAATGTGAAGAAACAAAAATAGATTTCCAGCAAATTGTTGTATCTGGATTAAAATCATGACTCGTTAGCGTTGAAATCAGCACAGTCATCATTAACGAACAGATTTACTGATGGGAGGACTGAGCAGCTGCTTCCTGGAGGGACTGTTATTTTAGGATTTAGATCACAGGCAGCAATCGGAGGGCTGTGATTGGAGGAGGGTGTCGCCGGCAGCGCCATGTGACATCCAGGGGGTAGTTTGGCGGGAAAACCCATGAAAGTGTAGAAACGGGAAGTGAAAGAGAGAAAATCCCCTTCACATGTTTATCACACAGTGTGTGTGTGTGTGTGTGTGTGTGTGTGTACTCATTAAGGTGCTGGAAGCGTTCCTGCCAGTTAGCGGCCCGAGCCACGTTGCCGCTCTTATCCAACAGTTTGACGCCGTAGAAATCCAACATCAGCGAATACGCCGCCAGGAATCTCCTCTTCGCCTCACGGGTGCTTTGGAATTCCTGACGGGGGTCAAACACAGCAGACCTGAGACTTGGACCACATGTGGACACGCTCACAGAGTCCCGTTGTGTTTTGTGTTTCACAGTCTTTCCAGTGAGCCGAAACGGGTCCAGGACCCTGGTCCAGGACTCTGGTCCCCCTAAATGGAACATGGCCATAACTAAGATGATATGATCTTTTATTGGTCTGCTGGGACTTACAGTGTGACAACATGTGGCAGAATGGAGCAAATATGATAAATAAACAGTTAAATAAATATGAAAATAAATAAAATCCTCCGTGTCATTGGAAACACGCCAGCATACGAAGACGGAGACGTTTCAGATCCACTTTGAGGCTAAGGGACGGCAGTTAAATGTTCAGATGTCAGAATTGATTCTGTTTCCATCATCTGATTTATCGACGAACAAATCTTAACGCTTAGCTTTTCTTACACACAAACGACTCGGAGCAGCTTCAACGTAGCTTTTCTACAAATCCAAATGTTTTTGCACCGTTCTTTAGTGACGTATAAATATGAACATTTAATCACGATGATTCTGCCAAAAATAATTGTGATTCTCATTATTATCCAGAAAATCATCCAAATGTTTTTGATCGTCCTGAACATTAAGATGAGACGACATATTCTTAGTGAAAAACAAATAATTAAAAAAAAATACATGATAAATAAATAAATAAAAAAGATGTATCAATCCAACATTAGCAATTATAACGGAAATTGAGCGATTGTGTTTTTCTATGGTGATTAAACCCGACATGGTCATGTGACAAGGAAGAGGGGGTGCTCTGGGTCACCTCGACCTCACGTCGACCCCAGAGTCTGACCTTGATCTCGTCCTGAGTCAGCTCGTGTGCGTAGAAGTTGAGCCCTTGTTCACGTAAAGGGAACAGCCTATCAGGGGAGAGGGAAAGAAGACAGCAGCCAATGAGAACACACTCTGGGGATGTCACTGTAAACTCATGTTTACAATGTTTACTGAGATAATTCATCAAGACAGAAGTAGGACCATTTTCTCATAGACTTCTATACAACCAGAGAGGAGTCGCCCCCTGGTGGCCAGCAGACAGAAGTAGGACCATTTTCTCATAGACTTCTATACAACCAGAGAGGAGTCGCCCCCTGGTGGCCAGCAGAGAGAAGTAGGACCATTTTCTCATAGACTTCTATACAACCAGAGAGGAGTCGCCCCCTGGTGGCCAGCAGAGAGAAGTAGGACCATTTTCTCATAGACTTCTATACAACCAGAGAGGAGTCGCCCCCTGGTGGCCAGCAGAGAGAAGTAGGACCATTTTCTCATAGACTTCTATACAACCAGAGAGGAGTCGCCCCCTGGTGGCCAGCAGAGAGAATGACGGAGGCTCACCACTGGATGTAGGTGTGGTTGTGCTCCAGTTTGTCGTAGTCGCCTCTCCACCCACTCAGAATTTCCTCGATGTAGATACCTGAGGAGGGGCAGCTGGTTAGCTGTGTGTGTGTGTGTGTGTGTGTGTGTGTGTGTGTGTGTCTGTGTGTGTGTGTGTGTGTGTGTGTGTGTGTGTGTGTTGTGCTCACCATCAGGGACTAGAGGGATCTTGTTTAGGTAGAATCGAAGGTTTCGGTACTCGTTTGGCTGCCGGGACTTTCTGTAGTTCTGCAAACACACGCGGAGATCAAACGTCAGTCGTACCAGATCTACAGACGTCACCATGACAACGTGATCCTGGTCCTCATGGAAACGGTGACTAGGCGTGGAAAAACCCTCAAACTAGCTGAAACTATCACCTGAACATCCCTGTGTGTGTGTGTGTGTGTGTGTCTGTACCGGGTAGCTGTGGCGGTATTTGTAGAGATCTCTGGCAGCGTAGAAACTCCTCTTCATCTTTGGACCAGATTCTGGAGACCCCGTCAGCTGAGGGGAGGGAGGAAGGAGGGAGGAGGAGGGAAGGAGTGAAGACAGGAAGGAGTGAAGAGAGGAGCTGATTGGAGGTCACTGACTTTGCAGCCGTTTCATTGGACCGTTTTATGTCAGCTGACCCGCCGTCACTACAAAGGGACGCTTGAATCTTGATCTGAGCTGCGTTTCAAT
>CM056832.1:26481565-26486565 GCA_029853015.1 Chelidonichthys spinosus | reverse complement strand
GCGGCGCGGCGTCCACCGAGCGGATGGTGGCGAGGAGCGCGCGGAGCCGCGTCGCGGAGACGCTGCTGGTCTTCCTGAGGAAGAACCTGCTGGTGATCATGACAGTGTCCGGGGTCCTGGTGGGCGTCGGGCTCGGGATGCTGGTCCGCAGCATGGACCTGACCCGCGCGCAGATGACCTACTTCGCGTTCCCCGGGGAGATGCTGCTCCGGATGCTGAAGATGATCATCCTGCCGCTGGTCGTCTGCAGCCTCGTGTCCGGCGCCGCCAGCCTGGACACGCGCTCCCTGGGCAAGCTGGGGGGCATCGCGGTGGGCTACTTCCTGGTGACCACGCTGATCGCCTCGGGCATCGGGGTCGCCCTCGCCTTCATCATCAAACCCGGCGTGGGCGCCGGGTCCCTGAGTCTGGGTCTTGAGAGCGTCAGCAAAGACAAGGAGACAGCGGACTCGTTTCTGGACCTGGCCAGGTAACCGACTCTGTACCCGCCTGTGGTTCCGGTTCTTTGTGGGGCAGGCGTGGGAACTCCGGTCTGTTACGCGCATGAGTGACTTCACACGCACGCTCACTGACGCTGACTGGTGTGTAGCAAGAACCTCATGCACGCAATGATTTGCAGGGGCTAAAGTGCATTATCTCTGCTGGCCACCAGGGGGCAACTCCTCTCTGGTTGTATAGAAGTCTATGAGAAAATGGTCCTACTTCTCTCTGCTGGCCACCAGGGGGCGACTCCTCTCTGGTTGTATAGAAGTCTATGAGAAAATGGTCCTACTTCTCTCTGCTGGCCACCAGGGGGCGACTCCTCTCTGGTTGTATAGAAGTCTATGAGAAAATGGTCCTACTTCTCTCTGCTGGCCACCAGGGGGCGACTCCTCTCTGGTTGTATAGAAGTCTATGAGAAAATGGTCCTACTTCTCTCTGCTGGCCACCAGGGGGCGACTCCTCTCTGGTTGTATAGAAGTCTATGAGAAAATGGTCCTACTTCTCTCTGCTGGCCACCAGGGGGCGACTCCTCTCTGGTTGTATAGAAGTCTATGAGAAAATGGTCCTACTTCTCTCTGCTGGCCACCAGGGGGCGACTCCTCTCTGGTTGTATAAAAGTCTATGAGAAAATGGTCCTACTTCTCTCTTGATGTATTATCTCAGTAAACATTGTAAACATGAGTTTATGGTCTCAATCTCTAGTTTCAAGTCTTCTTCAATCCAGCATGATGTTCATTTAGTACATGATGGCGTTCCAATCGTTACATTGGTGGTTCGATTCCCGGCTCCTCCAATGTAGAGTGTAAAGTTCTAGAAATGCAGCTCCAAATAGACCATAAAGCAGCTTCACATCAGAATCCACATGGATCCAGATCCAGTAAGGCTCTGCCGTTTTGTGATCGTCAGATCCGCCCGTTGCTCCTCCGCAGTCCAAAAATGGTCACTTCCTTCTACTGGTTGCAAAAAAAATCCTAGACGACGATAATACCTGCATAAACGGATGATTCTGAGTCTGATGAACAATAAAGTTTTCTGAATCACAATCTCACTATCAGAAATAGCCGACAGCGCCACATCAGGGAGATAACACATGGAGCCTAACCTTCTGGCGGCACGTGGTGAAATGAAAACAAAGATATGGGTGGAGCTTGAGAAGCCATGACATCATGACAAAGATGCTGCTTACTGCTAGCTAGACCCTTGTCTCCATCAGCTGATTCATCTGGAACGAACCAGCAGCAGAATGTACGTGAGGACGTGAAAGTAGAGCTGTCGGTGAGAGGAGATGGTGTAGCCATGGCAACGGGGACACAGCGTCCCCAGGAGAACGGCAATGTGGTTGTTTCACTTTCTTAATTCTTACTTATGTAGAAAGCTGTCAGCTGCTGTAATTCAACATATTTATTGGAACGCCCTCTAGTGGACAGGAAGTAAAACAGCCTGTGTAGTGTAGTTAATATTAATAATAGGCTGAATTTGAACATTAAATATTCAAATATAATTTGAATATTGAAAAAAATATGGAATGAAATTGGAATAGTATTACAGAAGAACATTGACAGCTCTAGATGACGATGGATGAAATGACAAACTGTTGGCTTCAAAACCGATTGGTGACATCTCCATGACGACGTCCACTTCCTGTGCAGAGTCTGAGTCTGGCATCGTGGATCAGGTCGGCCTCCAGCACCATGGAGGATGTTTGTTCAGGGTTAGAGGAAATATGTATTTAGATTGATATTTGTGGATGAATGGCGTGTACTGTCCCTTTAAGGCGACACTGGAGAGCCACTATCCTGCTTCTCTTCTGCTTTGTCTCGTGAGTGGAGACGTCAAAGCAGCATGGTGGACGCCATTATTACATTCACCAACACGTTTTTAGGTCCAGAAAATACCGGCTAGTTCAGAAACCCCTCCAGGAGGACTCCTTTCAGAGGTTCCCACAGGGGGGGGGGGGCAGCTGGCAGCAGCTGCTGGAAGAGCTGGTGTATTTTAAGGAGGAGGGGGGGGTGGAGGGGAAACTAAACCCCCATGATCCTCTGCTGTCAGCGTTCTCCCTTATCTCTCAGCAGCAGGTGGACTTGCTGGTTTTAGTTCCCAGTTTGGGACTCAGACTTTAGACTGGAAACCAGTTGATCAAAACACTCAACGAAGTATCAGTTTGGGGTCTTTAAGTCAGACCACGTTCATCCTCCGAGGTTACAAAACCGGACTTTGGTGGAGGTTTGAATGTCGAAGAGAACCTGCAGGTCTGAAGAGTGAAGCCAACACTGAAGTGCCTTAAACTGTCATTCTCCCTGCTGGCCAGCAGGGGGCGACTCCTCTCTGGTTGTATAGAAGTCTATGAGAAAATGGTCCTACTTCACTCTGCTGGCCACCGGGGGGCGACTCCTCTCTGGTTGTATATTATGGTCCATTGAGAGTCCACCAGACCAGAAAGCAGGGGATGCTTTTGTCTGTGTGACAATGTCATTGATTTCTTCTGCACACAAAGATTCCTCTACTGGGGTTAATATTGTAAATATGGATCAGATGTAATCTGGTGCGCTGTTGTAGACGCATGAAGACTCACCTTGGGTTTAATACTTAATTAATTTGTTTTTACAGTCGTATCACAGCACCAGTTATCTGAGGACACTTTCCACATGAAGATTAATAAATGACCGATCGTGTTATCGACCAAAGATCACCGTTAACTAAAGGTCAAGATTAACTAAAGGTCAAGATTATCTAAAGGTCAAGCTTGAAGAATGTTTCATGGGTGAAACATTCATCCGGATGTTCCAGTTTTCTGTAAACTTCCACCTGATCTTCCCTTTTCTAGGTTTCTTGCCTCACAACCTGGAATTGAAATAGATTATTATTATATTGTTAGGGACAAACACTGAAAAGCCTAATAAGTGACATCACTCGTTAAATGAAGTGCAACCTGTGATAGTTACCCAGAATGCACCTGGGACACTGAACGTGATCTTATCAATTTTTTACAAATACACTCTAAGTTAACTGCGTTTGTTCTAAAGTGAATATTTGGGACGTTTTGCGTGTCTCTCGTTGTTGAGGTCTGAATCAAAAATAAATTAGCTGGAAAACTTCAATAATCACATTTCCATCCAGGTCGAGTCAGAGTTCTTTGTATGAATATCATAATTTGAAGCTTTGTCTCTGAATCCTCCATGAGAACGGTTTCCTACGACAGCACCACAGCATGGTCGCGGTGGGTCTGTTGGGATCCGTTGGGATCCGCCGTGGAGGCCGCGGGCCGATTCCACGGATCCGTGTGTGTGTTGGAAGTTCAGCCTCCTGGACTCTGTATTGTGCAAAGAAACAGACTTTGCTCTCCTCTGTTCCCACAGCCGTTGAGCCACGACCTCCGATAAGCTCCACCTTTGGTCTGACTGCTGCCCTGGCTGGCCAGCGTGTCAGCTGACTGGCCGGCGTGTCAGCTGACTGGCCGGCGGGTCAGCTGACTTACCGGCGGGTCAGCTGGCTGGCCGGCGGGTCAGCTGATGATGCCGTCCCTTGGACACGTCTCCGTCTCACAGAGCTGATAAGAATCGTTCGGTTACATTCTCGTTTCTCAACCAGTCGACCAGGTTTCCTGCCATCACATGAGAGAGATGAGGGTCTGGATTAACCCAGAGACCAGAGACCCCCTCCCCCTCTTCTCTCCGAGGCCTGCTTTATTTAAACCTGTTGCATAACAACTTGATTTGATCATTAAATTAAGCCAAACATCATTCAGGATCCCTTTAATTAAAGGTTCTTCAGTACGTAGACCACCGTGTTTCTGACGTTCTGCTGGTTCTTTACATTCAACAGAAACTAGAGATTGAGACCATAAACTCATGTTTACAATGTTTACTGAGATAATACATCAAGAGAGAAGTAGGACCATTTTCTCATAGACTTCTATACAACCAGAGAGGAGTCGCCCCCTGGTGGCCAGCAGAGAGAAGTAGGACCATTTTCTCATAGACTTCTATACAACCAGAGAGGAGTCGCCCCCTGGTGGCCAGCAGAGAGAAGTAGGACCATTTTCTCATAGACTTCTATACAACCAGAGAGGAGTCGCCCCCTGGTGGCCAGCAGAGAGACCCTGACTGAACTCGATGACAGAAGGGAAACTGAGAGTAAATGATTTGAACCCTCCAGGACTCTGTAAACCCAGCTGAGACCTCGGGGATTGTGTTTTCAACAATAGATAACCAGACGGTAGATCAGTGCCAGACCAGCTGCTCCATCAGGTGGACTTGATCCCTGGAGAGCCGCCAGACTGTGTGATGACAAACTGGCCTGAGAACAGTTTCTCCTGTTCTTCTAACTCTCTCTTTCTCTCTTTCCCTCCCAGGAATCTCTTCCCGTCTAACTTGGTGGCTGCTGCTTTCCGTTCTGTGAGTTCACTTTATTTCCCACAAATCCTCCTCGTGGATAGGGTCCCTCCTCGCCATCGCTCATTGAGTTTACGCCGACGCCGCTCCACGTTCATTACCGGCGGCTGTAAATCTCCGGGAGCC
>CM056832.1:26461565-26476565 GCA_029853015.1 Chelidonichthys spinosus | reverse complement strand
GTCCCATTTCATCCACAATGATATTGATGCTCATTCACATCACGGTTTCCAGGGTAACGGCCACGGCGTCCAGCGTGGGAGCAGCAGGCATCCCGGCCGGCGGCATCATCACCATCGCCATCATCCTGGAGGCCATCGGCCTGCCGACCAACGACCTGTCGCTCATGCTGGCCGTCGACTGGATCGTGTGAGTTTAAAACGAACACACAGCCAGCGGGTCAAACACGAACACGCTGACATGTTCCACCAGACGCTCGCAGGCGTTACGAAGGTCACGCCGGTTTGTTTCCTGTGTTGTGGAACAAACAGCTGTAAGATAAGACACTCGGCCTTGTGTTCCCTGTGGAGCTGTTTTCAGTCCTTTCCTCTAGTTCTCAATGAAATACTCAAGATATAACTCTGAAGTCCCAGACCAAACGCTGGTTTTCTGAATGGAGTCTGGTTGATGGTGCTAGGCTACGCTAACATTGTAGCTGCTCCATCAACACTCCAAATAAGGTCATCTAGACATAAATACAGCAGAGACCTTGTTGTTTGGACCACAGACGTCTCTGGTTCCTCCACATAATCTGGTCTGGTCTCTGGACTCATGTGAGCTACTATCTAGACCTCTGGGGGACCACAGACAGTCTCTGGTTCCTCCACATAGTCTGGTCTGGTCTCTGGACTCATGTGAGCTACTATCTAGACCTCTGGGGGACCACAGACAGTCTCTGGTTCCTCCACATAGTCCGTTCTGGTCTCTCACTAACCAATTGTATCTCATACATGTAAAACCAAACCATCGTATTTAATCCTCCCCGTTTGCTCAGAGTGGACCGTTCTGTCTCCTCTCTGCCTGCAGGGATCGAACCACCACGGTGGTGAACGTGGAGGGCGATGCTCTGGGTGCCGGGATCCTGCACCACATCAACCAGCAGGAGATGAAGAAGAAGCAGCAGGAGGACGAGGAGCTGGCGGAGGTCCGGGTGGAGGCGGTGGCCAACGTCCAGGCTGAGGAGGAGACCTCGCCGCTTGTCACACACCAGACCAAAGCCCCGGCGGCCATGCCAGAGGCCATCGAGTCGGTCCTGTGAACTCTGCGACCCCTTTCTTCTTGACCCCTGACCTTTTGGTTCTTCTGATAATGCTGCTGACCGACACCAGTCCAACTCAGTGACCATACGACCAAACACAGGTCCCTGATGTTTTTGGGCTTGTGGGGAGAAAAACAAAACAAACAAAGTGCCATAGTAACAGTCTGTCGCCATAGTAACAGTCTGTCACCATAGTAACGGCAGTCTGCAGGCTACCTAGTCCTGCTAGCGCTCAGAAAGTCCGTCAATAACTTGGCGTCCATCCAAGAATTATAATGCAGATTAAAACACGATGAATTTGAGATTTTTACAATTTCCTTAATTACAATCAGTACATCATTTTGTATTTTTTTAAATTTGTAATCAAGGCAACAACAAAAAACATTCCCATAAATGTAGTTGTGTTTGTTAATCAGAGAATCAACGTTTTTAATCTGCAGACAGCAAAAAGACAACGACCAACATCCGCTAACGAGCTGCCGACGAGTTAACGCGTCTCACACTACACCGTCTCACCTTCACGACGTCGCCCCAACGCGTCTCACACTACACCGTCTCACCTTCACGACGTCGCCCCGACGCGTCTCACACTACACCGTCTCACCTTCACGACGTCGCCCCAACGCGTCTCACAAGACACCGTCTCACCTTCACGACGTCGCCCCGACAGGTCTCACACGACACCGTCTCACCTTCACGACGTCGCCCCAACAGGTCTCACACGACACCGTCTCACCTTCACGACGTCGCCCCAACGCGTCTCACAAGACACCGTCTCACCTTCAAGACATCGCCCCGACGCGTCTCACACGACACCGTCTCACCTTCACGACGTTGCCCCGACAGGTCTCACACGACACCGTCTCACCTTCACGACGTCGCCCCAACGCGTCTCACAAGACACCGTCTCACCTTCACGACGTCGCCCCAACGCGTCTCACAAGACACCGTCTCACCTTCACGACGTCGCCCCAACGCGTCTCACAAGACACCGTCTCACCTTCACGACGTCGCCCCGACAGGTCTCACACGACACCGCCTCACCTTCACGACGTCGCCCCAACGCGTCTCACAAGACACCGTCTCACCTTCATGACGTCGCCCCGACGCGTCTCACACGACACCGTCTCACCTTCACGACGTCGCCCCGACAGGTCTCACACGACACCGTCTCACCTTCACAACATCACCCCGACAGGTCTCATATGACACCGTCTCACCTTCACTACATCACCCCGACAGGTCTCACACCACGTCTCACTTCACAACATACCCCGATCTCACATTCACCACACATCACCCCGACAGGTCTCACACTACACCGTCTCACCTTCACAACATCACCCCGACAGGTCTCACACTACACCGTCTCACCTTCACAACATCACCCCGACAGGTCTCACACTACACCGTCTCACCTTCACAACATCACCCCGACAGGTCTCACACTACACCGTCTCACCTTCACAACATCACCCCGACAGGTCTCACACTTTAACCGCCGGAAATGTTTCTATCTGCATTTTATTTGTTTGTTTCACGCTATGAAGTTAAACGTTAAAAGTGACTGGTCCCAGACTGAGTCATGATGTCAAACATTAACCCCGGTGTTTACTTGCTGAGTCATGATGTCAAACATTAACCCTCGGTGAAGGAGTCAATGCGCCTGAACGTTGCAAATTTCCCACATGGTGTGTTTATGTGCACGCTTCGCGTTACGTAGCCGGCTGATCCGGTTTATCGAGAGCAAACATCAGGGTCGTCTCTTAGACCCGGACTCAACTCCTCCCGACAATCAAACATCGTTTCCCAGCTGACATTAGCATTTAACCGACACATCACTGAGTCTAACACTGAACTCTCCGCTAGCTTGCTAACGTTAGCATCAGCGGGGTTTTTTATTGTGCCAATTTGACTTTCTTACAACACACTAACGATAAAAGTAGTGGTTAGCTTGAATGCTAGTTTTTTTTGAGAAACACGTTGCCAAGGAATCTGAAGAAGTTGCTAGTACTTTGTTTGCTAGCTAACTAGCTAGCTAAAGCAATGCTAACATGCAGCTACCTTTAGATTATTGCTCTTATTTCTTTGCTAATGTTTGCTAAGCTAACATATTAGGGATTTAAGTTGTGGTTTGCTGACATAATACTCAAGTTAGCAAGTTACTAACAAACTAAACAGGTCGTGTGAAAATAACAGAAACAGAAAGATCTGCTCCCTAGATGAGGGTCTAGATCAGGAGTCCAGGTCCAGTCCTGGAGGGCCGGAGTCCTGCATGTTGTTGTTCCTCCCAAATTGGTAAAAAACTTTACCTGCTTCAAATGTTGAAAAAGTTCACTCAAAAATGTCTCAAAAAATGTAAATAATTTGCCAAAAACCTCTCAAAAGTTTTTTTTCTTAAAAATAGATAAAAAATATTTTAAAAAAATTACTAAACAAACAATTTACAAAACCAAAATGAACAAAAAATTACAAAAATGGTTGTATGAAATACATTGAACATTTCAACAACAAAAACCTTTCTATGAACAATCATTAAAAAAAATTTACCTACTGGGGCGGAACAAAACCCTGTGGGACTCCGGCCCTCCAGGACCGAGTTTGCACATCTGGTCTAGAAGGTAACCCGACACTCTGGGACCGCTGAGGTTCGGACCTCAAGGGTTTGGGTTCGGGCAGCAAGTCTCGGAGAGTTGTTGCATGTTTTTTCTCATTAACTTCGTAATCACATTATTTAACGTTAGTTTGCTGTTTGTTCGTCCTAAAAACACTCCGGACTCCCTGAGGACAGATATTCAGCTTTGATCAGTAGTTTAGGATTCTCTCCGAACTCACAGCTTCATCGAATGTTTAGATACGAATACTCGACCAAAAAAGCACGACGACTTCTGTATATCATTATTTAACGATTATTATTAACACGTTCATTGACTTGAGACCCGGAAATTATGTGAAGTTTGTTAATATTTGTCATATGTATTATTTGCTATGTCAGAGGCCCCGCCCTTTCACCTCCTTTATAAGTCCTGCCCCCTCCAGTCGACCACAACGTGACTTATTTTGGGGAAAAAAATCAGTCTGACAGTAAACGGTGTAGAAATCACACATGTGATATTTGTCAATTTTAAAGATAATTTCACACATCAAGAAAGTTGCATTTCGTAAGTATCGGACTGAAAATACGTAACTGTAAAGACAACAAACCCAAACGTTGCGTCGTGATGTCTGTCTCCGAAGCTACCGTCCTTGTGTGTTTTTTTACGTGATGTTCTCACACTAACAACAACTTACTTGTTCCTTCGCTTCTCTGCTGATAAAAACACGAGCTAGCTAGCTAGCCAAGATAATGGTGACGTTAAAGGCGAGTCCACACCGGACCGATAATCGGCGTCGTTGAGAGAGTCGGCCTCCGTGACACGAGTCTGCTTGGTGTGGTCGCTCGAATCGGCCCACGTCGGGGTTCATTTCAGCCGATTGAAATGTCTAATCCGCCATGCGAGTCGGTGACTCTTTTACCATTCTGATTGGTGGAGGCTAGCAGCTTGACTAGCGAATCAGTGAAGCCCGGAAGTGACGATGTAAACATACCAGATAACCAGTAGAATCGAAGAAGGTGGTCTAGAGAGGACCGCCTACTTCCGGTTTTCGTGTTTTTTGGCGCACAATACAGATTAGCGCCGCCTGTTGTTTTGGAGACATTACATCTCGCGCAAGCGCGGAACGTATGGCGTCGGCTTTAGTTCCGTAGGTGTGAACCGCCCAAGTCATTGTTCGAGTCTGCCATGTTAAGTAGCCCGACTTCACGAGTCGGGCAGTCGGTGTGGTGTGGACCCGCCTTAAGTGAGACCAGAGTCGTAGTTCAAACATCGGATGTGTACAGGATCAAAGAATGTTTCGTCTCTTGTCAATGACTAACGTATATATTTATTCCAGAATAAGGGGCGGGGCTTAGCCTCTCTATCGGCTACATTTTGACGGCAGGTATTAGCTCAATGACGTTCAAGTTAACGCATATTCTTCTTCAATTTCCCTGCAACAAATTCTCACCTGGTTGCTACTGTAGATCCGCCTAAAGGGAATGTTGCTATTATTACGGCTCATTTTTTAAAATGTTTTAAAATACATTTTTCTCAAACTGGGAAGAAAACCCTGGATGCTGGATTTGCACCGTGACGTCATCGACCTCCCAGTTTGACTTTGAAAGAGGCTGAAACAGTCTGATGGTCCGACCGAGTCTCCCTGCAGGATGCAGGACTTGACTGACATAATGAGCCGGTGCTGCCCTCTAGTGGCGACGGGCCTTCATGTGAAATGTGTCAAAATGATTTCCTGTGATATTTTCACAGTAAATCTCATTATTATGACCTCACATGGTAAAATATTCCTAATATTTTATTGTGGCTGTTACAGTCACAATCTCATTTCCCCCGTTAACCTGGTGCATGCTGGGAAATCATCACACTAATAAACTAGTGTACTGTGAGGTCACAGGTCATTTTACTCCCTAAATGTTCAGTGTGATCATCTCCAGAGTGGCGACCTGAGGGAGTTTGTGTTGAAGCGTGTTCATTTCAACGTTGTTGTGGGTGGAGCCATCCCCATGGTGACACTTCCTGTTTCCTGTCTGTAACACTGAAGAGCAGGAAGCTAAAAGTCTCACTGATCCTGGATCATCTCTCTGTGGTAACTCCAAGCTTCTGCTACGATCACATAGTGACATGTCATGTGCTTACTTTATACGTATATATTTGATATTAATTTATTGTAATTGTTTTAACTTTCTTTAATTATTGATACTTTCTCTCAGTGTCAAGTTTTTTTTATAATGATACAGTTTTTTAAAATGGAATTAACCTTGTTAGAAATGTACTTTAATTGCTGTTTTTATTCCTGTGTTGAGTAATAGCTGCTGGCTCGTCTCGGTCCTGCTGTCTGACATTAAACGTGATACAGTACATGTTTCATGCAACCCAAACTGAAAAGGCTTCTTGCACTCTTTATTATTCAGGGCTGGTGAAGTGTCGCTGAGTCGTTGTGCAGAAACATTTTGTTTTGTGTTCTGAAGATATGAATGAAACCACAGATCTGATGGATTTCATCTAAAAGTCGATGCAGCAGCTTCAAAGCTGCAGTCAGACCAACGAGATCACTACGACCCATATTCACAGGAGTCCAGAGCCAGAACCTGAACCTGAGGTTGTTATCGAGGCATTAAGGTGTTGAGATATTGACTGCACTGGTCCCAAGTGTCCACTAGGTGTCAGAGTTTAGAGTTGTAAATGCTTGAAAGGGCTGCAGAGAAGTCTGAGATCGCACAGAGGTCACAAAGGTCACTGTGAGTCAGTGAAGCATGATTCAACTAGGAACCTCAATTCCATCCAAAAGTGTACCTGGGTCCCTTGAAAGGTGCTGTATAAATCCCAGTTATTATTATGATTATTATTATTAATTCATGGTTTAACACCTCTTTTTGATTATTAGATTTTTGGTGTATTCGTGGTTATTTACGTTGTTTTACGCCTCTTTTTGGTTATTTTGATAATAATAATACACCTGTTTTATGTAGTGCTTTTCCAGATGCTCAAAGATGCTTTCACTGACCAGTCGGGGGCTACGTTACTCTTAATACTGATCGTGATCATAAATTGTTGTTTCACTTTCTTCTGATAAATGTACTTATTGATAGTCGCTGAATGCCCTAAATGTAAAATGTAATCACTTAAAGAAAATCGATTTAGTTGTTTCGCTGATCAACAGCCTGGAATACATTAATGAGGTTGAACTCAGCTGGACATCTGTAATTTGTAATTTCATTTTTAATTGATTTAATTTCAAGACGAGACAATGCGGGGCTGCATGGTGGTGTAGTGGGTAGTACTGTGGCCTCACAGTGAGAGGGTCCCGGGTTCGATTCCTTCTGTGTGGAGTTTGCATGTTCTCCCCGTGTGAGCGTGGGTTCCTCCCACAGTCCAAAGACATGCAGGATGGGGATAGGTTCATTGATAACAGCAGGGATTGACTCCAGCGTCCCTGCGACCCTGAATACAGGATAAGTGGTAGACCATGGATGGACAGGGACAATAAGACATTCAGCTCGAACAAGAAAAGATTATGCCAGGTTTAGCAAACTGCTATTTTGCAGCTGTAGTCCCTCGAGGAAAAACAATTAACTTATAAAAGAAAACCATTCATCTGAGTCCCTGGAGGAACGAAGTAACGAACAATTTTAACTATTTATGCCGTGTGTGTTTGATTCACGTTTCTGATCAGATGCGCAAAATTCCGACTGTCGTGAACGCAGCAGGGATGATGCTGTTGCTGCTCCACATCACCTTGTTAGCAGGTTCATGCTAGCCGGGTTCAGGGCGCTACGGGGCGGCTACGAGGGGGATGTCCCACCGCTTCTCAACGCGAGCTTGACGGACCTTGGTTCGGGGTTTAGATCGGGGGACTAACGACGCGAACGGGGACTCGAACTCCCCAAACGTCCGCTCGAGATGGCGACGCGGTCGGAGAGAGAAAAGGCGCAGAAGCTGAACGAGCAGCATCAGGTCATCCTGTCCGGACTGCTGCGGGAGCAACACAACAAGTTCTGCGCCGACTGCGAGGCGAAAGGTAAAAACGTTAACATGTCGTAACATGAGCGTTAAAAACCTTAAGCTAGCAAGAGTCTGTGTAAAGGTACTGATGTTCCTTCGGAGCTGAACGCTGTTGCTGTTAGCTTAGCAGCTACACACCGACGGGTTTAACGCTAATTCCCATTAATATGTATCTTCACTTCATTTTCACGACATTAACGTTTGACAACACGCGGATTTATCGCGTGTCCAGTCAGAATTAAGCCAAATAAAGACTATTGAATGAGATCTGTCAAGTTGGCCACTAAAGAAATGCTTCTTCCGTTTGTCATTTTCAAAATAAAATGCTCACTGAGTTCTTGTTGCATATAACGAAGGGACCGATTGATGATTTTTTACTTGTATTTTTTGAGACAATAAACACCAGGCGTGATGACGACGGGTGAACTATGTCATCTTGTCTGAATGAGTGTATTGTACGCTTAATTGATAACTCGTGCTGATAAATCCGGCTCACACGTTGACTGATTATGTACATTTTAACTTAATCCGACTCTGAATTAGTGACATTTTAAAGGCAATGTTCGGATTTTAATGTTCAGTGAGCATTGGAGGCTTTTGTTCGGATTTCAAGTTTATTTTGAAATCCAACGGCGCGTAGTTCCGGTTGTGTGTTGCATGGCTGCGGCGAGCTTGACGCAGGTTTTATTTATTGATGTTTTATGCCCGTATCGATGTCGCGTCCTTGACTGGTTTATTATGTATGAGCGGAAAACGTGCGTGGCGCGTGCGGCCAGAGGTGTAGTTCTGCTCGCTGCGTGTCCCGCGCGGACATACACGTCATCGTGCACGCGCAGGTCCAGTCGCTGCAGCCGACACCTTCCCTCCGGCTCGCGATGCCCCGCGGAACCCAGCAAGACTCCGTTCATACATCTGAAAGTTTGACGTTCTCACGCACGGACTCCAACAACACTTCGACCCAGGACGATTTCACAAACCTTTAGGGACCAGTCCTTCATTCGGCATACATTACATCACACAACAATGTGTTTAAATATACGTTAAATGTGCCATGCAATAGAGATAAGTAACGCCACAAAATACATTTACTACGTAATCTTTTGCACAACTGATTTGGCAAATATCCCACGGATCGTGTTTACTCACTTAAACGTCTTCACATAACTGGAAGCATGAAATTCCCACACTTGAGTGGAGTATGAACGCCTCGTCTTTAGGCGACCTACGGCTGTCTGATGTTAATCTAAATAACATTTCATCATCAGGGTGGAAGCTTAATGCACTGAACCTCAATTACACGGAGTTCATATGAGGATACAGAGAGAATCAGGAGGAAGCATGAGCAGTGATGCCTAAGGTCCTTAAGGCTGCATTCTCTCTGCGGCCACCAGGGGGCGACTCCTCTCTGGTTGTATAGAAGTCTATGAGAAAATGGTCCTACTTCTCTCTGCTGGCCACCAGGGGGCGACTCCTCTCTGGTTGTATAGAAGTCTATGAGAAAATGGTCCTACTTCTCTCTGCTGGCCACCAGGGGGCGACTCCTCTCTGGTTGTATAGAAGTCTATGAGAAAATGGTCCTACTTCTCTCTGCTGGCCACCAGGGGGCGACTCCTCTCTGGTTGTATAGAAGTCTATGAGAAAATGGTCCTACTTCTCTCTGCTGGCCACCAGGGGGCGACTCCTCTCTGGTTGTATAGAAGTCTATGAGAAAATGGTCCTACTTCTCTCTGCTGGCCACCAGGGGGCGACTCCTCTCTGGTTGTATAGAAGTCTATGAGAAAATGGTCCTACTTCTCTCTGCTGGCCACCAGGGGGCGACTCCTCTCTGGTTGTATAGAAGTCTATGAGAAAATGGTCCTACTTCTCTCTGCTGGCCACCAGGGGGCGACTCCTCTCTGGTTGTATAGAAGTCTATGAGAAAATGGTCCTACTTCTCTCTGCTGGCCTTCTTTTATTGATTGTTAAAAAGAAGAGATCTTTCCGTGGCTGATTGATCGCCCACATTGATCGGTTTGTTTTGGAGTTTGTCCCCGAGCCACCTGCTGCTCCCATCAGCCACCTGGGTGGAGCAGCTATGACATCAGCAGCGTGGTGACTCACCTCAGCCTCTCAGCTGTAATTCCACCCTCATTCACACACTCACACACACTCACTCACACACACACACACTCACACACCCACCCACACACACACACTCACACACACTCACTCACACACACACACACTCACACACACACAAACACACACACACATCACACACACACACACACACACACACACACACACTATGCTGCCTGGCAGTGTGCCAGCGCTGTGATTGGCTCTCAGCTGCAGCTCTCCTCTCTGCTGCCTGCAGCCACTCAGCAGTCTGACGACCGTCCTTGTTCCTCGCTGCTGTCACACACATCAGGAGGCTGGCTCAGACTGCCATACGCACACCCACACACTCTCACACACACACACACACACACACCACACACACACACACACACACACTCACACACACACACACACTCACACGTGTTTGAAGGCGTGCAGGTTTCTCCTTGCAGTCGCCGCTGAGAAGCTCCGCTGGTCGACTGAGTTAAGGTAGAAATACAAGCTGGATTTATTTGTATTGATCTTTTATAGTTTCTGCAGTTTCCTGTCTGCGGTGATGATGGATGGTGGTTCATCTAAAGCCACTTTAAACCCGCTCTGATCCGTCTCCTTCAACGTCAGTCATTTGTAGTTAAATCCAGTCCCAAAATCACAACTCTTAAAGACTTAAAGAAGTCCTCCGACCTGAAGGACCCCAGAGAGCTTGAGGAGGATCCTGCACCAGGATGGACCGAAGTAGACCAGAATCAGAAGCACCGACAGGAACAGCTTCACCTCCCGGTCTCTGGCCTGACCTCCAAACTCGGAGGGGGTCAGAAGGATCCTGGTCTCTGGCCTGACTTCCAAACTCTGAGGGGGTCAGAAGGATCCTGGTCTCTGGCCTGACTTCCAAACTCTGAGGGGGTCAGAAGGATCCTGGTCTCTGGCCTGACTTCCAAACTCTGAGGGGGTCAGAAGGATCCTGGTCTCTGGCCTGACTTCCAAACTCTGAGGGGGTCAGAAGGATCCTGGTCTCTGGCCTGACTTCCAAACTCTGAGTGGGTCAGAAGGGTCCTGGTCTTGTGGGGGGCTTCACCTCCTCTGATGATGGCGGAGCTTCATGGTTTACAGACCAGAATGCTGCTGAACCTCCCTACTGAACCAGCAGGGGGCAGCACAGCACCTTTAAACGCCCCTCAGCATCCTCCATCAATCTGGTCCTCCTCTGTCTGGTCCTCCTCTCTGGTCCTCCTTCCATCACTCTGGTCCTCTTCTCCTCCTTATTTAAGAGGATCTCTTGTTAATCTCCTGTTGAATAGATGTATTTACAGGATATATGCATTTATACACAAATAATGATAACATAAGATAATGAAACACCAGAGTAGTCCATGAAGGGGGGCGGTCTAAGTCCAGGTGAGACCACGGAGCCTCGCCGGGACGTAGTTCAGAACCCATTAGACTAAAGCTGTGGGGCTGTAACAGCAACCAGAATGAATTCTGGGAGCCGTAGTTCACAACGCATAAAGACTACAGTTACATTATTTGTTGGGGATATGTCAGATTGTTCTGCGTCTTTTGGTTGCCTCTCCACAGCTCTCAACATGGCGTCTTTCTCCTCTGGTAGAGGCCTTCGTCTTTAACGTGCAAACAAAGACCGCCTCCACTTCCTCCTCGCGGGCTTTTGTTCTCACTCATGAATATTAATGAGCTGGCTCCTTGTTTGGTTTTTATTTGTGGCTTCAGAACCTGACTCTGCCTCCAACACAGGGGGGGGGGGGAGTTGGGCTTTCAATTCATGCTTGACCTCCCCCCCCCCCAATTGGTATGTTCCGCTGTCACTCATCCTCAGTGTGTATATTCGTTGAAGTGCATGTGTGCGCCGTCTTCGTGGTTTCTAGGAATGAGTCCTGAACCATGACTCAGCGCTTTTGCCCTGCTCGTCTTGAAGTCGACGTTATAATGAAATAAGATCTTAACACATGTTGAAGTATCAGACTAAATCCTCCTCACATGTAAATATAGAACTCACAATGTGGCTGACAGGCGTCAACCTCAGGTTCTGAAAAGTGAAGCCGAGACCGAAGTGCCTGAAAGCTGCATTCTCCCCGCTGGCCACCAGGGGGCGACTCCTCTCTGGTTGTATAGAAGTCTATGAGAAAATGGTCCTACTTCTCTCTGCCGGCCACCAGGGGGCGACTCCTCTCTGGTTGTATAGAAGTCTATGAGAAAATGGTCCTACTTCTCTCTGCTGGCCACCAGGGGGCGACTCCTCTCTGGTTGTATAGAAGTCTATGAGAAAATGGTCCTACTTCTCTCTGCTGGCCACCAGGGGGCGACTCCTCTCTGGTTGTATAGAAGTCTATGAGAAAATGGTCCTACTTCTCTCTGCTGGCCACCAGGGGGCGACTCCTCTCTGGTTGTATAGAAGTCTATGAGAAAATGGTCCTACTTCTCTCTGCTGGCCACCAGGGGGCGACTCCTCTCTGGTTGTATAGAAGTCTATGAGAAAATGGTTCTACTTCTCTCTGCTGGCCACCAGGGGGCGACTCCTCTCTGGTTGTATAGAAGTCTATGAGAAAATGGTCCTACTTCTCTCTGCTGGCCACCAGGGGGCGACTCCTCTCTGGTTGTATAGAAGTCTATGAGAAAATGGTCCTACTTCTCTCTTGATGTATTATCTCAGTAAACATTGTAAACATGAGTTTATGGTCTCAATCTCTAGTTTCAAGTCTTCTTCAATCCAGCATGATGTTCATTTAGTACATTATGGTCCATTTAGAGTCCACCAGACCAGAACGCAGGGATGCTTTAGGGGGCGGGGCTTACCTGCTGATTGACAGGTCGCTACCACAGTGATGTTTACATGAACATTGTTGTTGCTGCAGATGAGTGTGTCTTTCTAAAGAAACACTTTGTGTTTATTGATTTTCTTGAATAGAAACCTGGGAATCTGCTGTGAAACACGTGCACCATGAGGCGTGCACGTACGTGCGCTGTATGTCGGCATGTGTGATGCTTTTAGCTGCTTTGTGTTGCTTTTATTGAAGTGAAGGCCGATCCATACAGACGGAGTCCAGCTTATGACGGCTGAGCCGCCCAATTCAGGCTTAGCGCTCCGTCATCCCGCCTTAACGCTCCGTCATCCCGCCTTAATGCTCCTTTAGGCCGCCGAGAGCATTAGTGTCGCCGCATTAACGCGCCGAGGATGCCGGTGAGGCGGCGCTGAGCGACTGCAGCCACCGGGCCATTAACATGATTTGACTGGTTTCTGGGCCGCCTCCCATTCGTCGCCAAGTTTTGGCTCGTTGTTGTTTCTGTTCTACTTTATGTGTGATGGACGACCCGTTTCTATGCAGCTCTGAACCTGATCCAGCTCAGACCAGACCAGCGGGTAAGGATTCAGGGGCCTCGTGGGTTTGATGGCCGCGGGTTTCAAAGGGCACGTCAGAGAGACGAACGGCGTCTCAGTCGACCAATCTGAGTGTCTGCGTCTTCTCCATCACACCGTCTCCATCTTTTGTTGCCTTAAACAGCCGATAGTTTGTAGTCTTTCTAGTTTCTAAGTCAGATTTGGTTAATGGTGGTCTGGCTCCAACGTGGACGTGTCCCAAACAGACCTGGTTTCACGTCTGGGCCGTGAAAATGACTGGATGTATGTGAAGGCTGTTGTCATGGCGTTTTACTCGTTGCCATTCTGTTTTTTGGAGGATTTCAAAGAGTTCTCAGACCCTGAAAGCTCCCGTTTTTGAAACCGGGGTTCATTAAACGCAAAGCTGCTCTCGTTTTTAATCCCAGTGACTCTTCATCAAAGCTGTTGCTAATGAACGGAACAGAGAACACATGCAATAAAAGTGTATTAAATAACGCGGCGCACCTTTGAAGAATTTAAACTCCACGGCTGGAACAGAAAGTCAGCTTTGTAATTTGGGATTAAATGTAGAAACCGTTTCATAAAAAAATGATTTACCTGCACATTCCTGGTAATGCCTGATGGTGACAGATTGTCCTTTAATATAGAGGAATATTTCTCCAACACAGTAACCATATCATAAATAATAGAAACCTTTGTAAAGTTTGCAAAGTCCACCATTGTCCAGTCTGTCCTGGGTCTAAATCTTCCTGTCCCCTCTCAGGTCCTCGATGGGCGTCCTGGAACCTCGGGGTCTTTATGTGCATCCGCTGTGCCGGCATCCACCGCAACCTGGGGGTCCACATCTCCAGGGTCAAGTCTGTGAATCTGGACCAGTGGACCCCTGAGCAGATCCAGGTACCCAACAATGAAACAAGTCCACCACAGACCAGCATGGAAGTACTGCAGAGACACGTTTAGTCTTAAAAATCCACCTTAAATGACGATTCTCACAGCGTCCAATCATTTTAATTAGTGTGTGTGTGTGTGTGTGTGTGTGTGTGTTCTCCTGTAGAGTATGGTGGATGTGGGTAACTCCAGGGCCAAGCAACAGTATGAAGCCCACCTCCCAGAGACCTTCAGACGGCCTCAGACGGACCAGTATCCTGCTGGTCCACCGTGTCCGTCTCTATTTGTGATTACATACATTTCCCTTACAGGAAAACTTGCTGTGTTCAGGGTTCATACGGGTGCTGGAAGTCTTGGTTTGAAAAGGTCTTGGTTGTAGAATAAAGGCTCTATAAATGTGTGTTGTATGTGATGACATCTATGATAGAACAGAGAAAAGAAGATCTCCATATCTGAGGGACTGAAAACAGCATTTTGTGACATTTCTTTATGAAAAATGACTTTTGATGATGAACAGATGATGAAAATAGTTGGTGATTATATTTCTGTGGATCTGTTAGTGGAATTAGTTTTCCTTTCATTTGTGGTCCTTCTGTAAAAAGCTGTCTCCAAACATCATGTTGGTTGTTTAGAGGACAAGAACATCTCATTTAATGTGATGAACAAGTGACAGAATAAGTAGACTCAATACTGACCATTGGGTTGATACACACACATATATATATATATATATATTTATATATATATATATATATATATATATATATATAAATAACAGTGGGTGATGTTGTTTCCCACGGTTTCTTCCTTAACACCAAACCTTCAGAGCCGTGGAGGTCTTCATCCGGGACAAGTACGAGAGGAAGAAGTACTACGACAAGGAGGCTGCAGCTCCCGTGAGTCTCCTCCTCCTTCTTTCCTTCCTTCTCCTCTCTCCTCCTCCTTCCTTCCTTCTTCTTCTCCTCCTCCTCCTCCTTCTTCTTTG
>CM056832.1:26436565-26446565 GCA_029853015.1 Chelidonichthys spinosus | reverse complement strand
CTGCCAACAGTTTGAGACAGAACGGCTGTCGGGTCCTGGTTTAGTGGGTCCTGGTTTCGTCCTGGTTTCATCCCCTGGTTCCAGCTGAGAGTTTCAGGGATCGAACATGTGAGCTGTAGAAGCCGTTTATGTCCGTTTTAGAACGTACGTTCAGCTGAGAGGTGGCTTTGCTCTCATTATCCAAACCCACAGACGGGTTCAGGTTCAGCTTCAGGTTCAGATTCAGGTTCATGTTCAGGTTCAGGATCGGGTTTGGGTTCAGGTTCAGGTTGAGGTTCGGATTCAGGTTCAGGTGTGGGTTCAGGTTCATCAGGATCAGATCAGAATTGACCCAATCATCACTAAATCATCATCACATTAACGTGATTCATTTTAAACAAAAATTAGACTCCAGATTTTAGGTGCTAATGGGATGTGGTTATCCTAGCTTAGCATCAAGACTGTGGATGTGGTTATCCTAGCTTAGCATCAAGACTGTGGATGTGGTTATCCTAGCTTAGCATAAAGACTGTGGATGTGGTTATCCTAGCTTAGCATCAAGACTGTGGATGTGGTTATCCTAGCTTAGCATAAAGACTGTGGATGTGGTTATCCTAGCTTAGCATCAAGACTGTGGATGTGGTTATCCTAGCTTAGCATAAAGACTGTGGATGTGGTTAGCCTAGCTTAGCATAAAGACTGGAAGCAGGGAAAACCGCTGTAGCAATAACCTTTTAAATAGGACCTGTTCTTCTGTTCCTGATTCAGAGGATCCACCTGATGGCCCTTTGAAATCCCTTAGATCACGCCACCTTTGAAACGCGGGTCCAATGTTGACTCTGGTTTTATCACGGGCACCGTCATAATCTTTCCTTTTTCCTTCTTTTCCACCGGTGTTTTCTTCTCCTTGGACCTCCTCGTCTGGGTTTTTAACGAGGAATTGGAAGCTTGTTGCTACTTCCCTCCGCCTCCCCCCGGTGATAGTGGTACAACCCGAGGGGGGAGGGGCTCTGTGTGTGCATGAACACAGCCCTGCGTGCTGATTGGACAGGATGATCCGGGCGCTGTTGAATCTTTGCATAACAAACAACAGGCTCTACGTGCACGTAGAGGCACGCTTTTTTATTCAAAAACCGGATGATTTATGTTGTTCTATCGGAGCGTAGCGTCGGCTTCGATGAATATGATGAAAAACATGTTGCCGACTGGGACTTTAAATCAACATGGCGTCTAGGAGAATCAGAATAAACTGAAATCTATCATGAAGAAAAATCCTCCATCAGGATATGTAATAAGAACATATATGATCTTTTAATCGGATAACGTTCAATACCTCTTCTATGCTCTTTAGGTTGCTAGCTGGTTGCTAGGCGACCCAGCAAAGGTGACGCGAACAGGAAGTTCTCTGTAGACCAGACTTCAAGATGACGTGTCTCTGAACCAGGAACTAAAGTGTGTTACTATGGTTACTGGTAGGGATACTGTACTGTGGAGAGGGCAGGCTAGCTGCTAACAGTCTCCGTGCTAAGCTAGCTCCAGGCTAACACCCTAAAGTCGGTCTCATTCTTCTGATCTGCCGTTAGAGACACAGATCAGATGTACGGTCATGTGACGGATCAGTTTATCTGACGCTGATGTGTTAACGATTAAATCCACATTATTGATTCTCGTGGCACCTCGTTCACATCGATGAGCCCTGATTGACCCAAGTGGTCCGATGGTCCCAGGTAGCGAGGGCAATGTGGTCCGTGTGGTCCAGGAGTCTGGAATCATGCAGCTCTTCAGAGTCCCAGTCCAAGTCCCAGTCCACCATGAACAGACTGAATCCACACATGCTGGCTGAGTCCCGGCAGCCTCGCGGGGTCCTGGTCCTGGATCCGCTGCCTCTCACACCTCGATGACTGCCGTGTCTTTGCGGTGTTTGGGCTCGTTGGCCAGGTGGGGTTTCTCCGTGCGGGTGTGCCAGACCAGGACCTGGAGGAGGAAGGAAGCACAACACATCCAATATAAGATGGGAAAAGAAGGAGACATGGACCGGGCCGAAACAAGACCAGCATCGATTATTAATCCAAACCTGGAAATCATTGTTATATTCTGCAGGTGTTTGGTGTCCAATTATAGAAACATGTTGGAAACCATTCTAGGAAATCATGAGACAGGAGTCGCCCCCTGGTGGCCGGCAGAGAGAACGACAGATTAATGACCTTCAGCGTCGGCTTCACTGCTCAGAACCGAGGAAAATAAATCAGATTTAGGGGCGGGGCTTACCTGCTGATTGACAGATCGCTACCACGCTATCAATGCTAGTTAGCTACTAAGTTTAATCCGATTAAAAAACAGAACTACGTAGCCTCTTAAACACACACACACACAGAGGCATGATTCATTGCTGCTGTTTCTGGTCTCTTCAGGTGGAACGTGTCACTTCCTGCCCGCTGTGCTGCTAATTGGTCCTCGCTGCATATCTAACGAGGACGTAGCGGCTTCATCACTCTGCCAGGAGAGCAGCTCCTCTCTTCTACACCGTTAGCTCTCCATCTTCCTCCCTCCTCCCCCCTCCCTCCTCCTATCTCCTCCTCCCCCTCCTACCCCTCCCCTCCTGTGCTCATCCATCTCCATCTGTTCCGGCCTCCTCCTATCTCCTCCTCCCTCCTCCTCCTTTCTCCTGTCTGTTGTCATTACTCCTCCACTCTAACATCATCACAGATACCGAGTCGCCCGTCAGAGTCGTGTCCTCCTTCTCAAGGTCGGGATTCAGGCTCTGTGATCTGATCCTAGTTCTGGTCCTCGCATGGATCCAGTCTGGAGTTACATGTGTCACAAATACAGACATGGACAGATCCCAGATCACTACGACACGGACAGATCCCAGATCACTACGACACGGACAGATCCCAGATCACTACGACACGGACAGATCCCAGATCACTACGACACGGACAGATCCCAGATCACTACGACACGGACAGATCCCAGATCACTACAACAACAGACAGATCCCAGATCACTACGACACGGACAGATCACTACGACAACAGACAGATCCCAGATCACTACAACAACAGACAGATCCCAGATCACTACGACAACAGACAGATCCCAGATCACTACAACAACAGACAGATCCCAGATCACTACAACAACAGACAGATCCCAGATCACTACGACAACAGACAGATCCCAGATCACTACGACAACAGACAGATCCCAGATCACTACGACACGGACAGATCCCAGATTTTTTTTAAACATAATTAAATGACGACGGGTTATGACCTCTGATGTCACAGCGACCCGTCGACGCTGCGTGAGCGATGATGTCACGTCCTGCTGCTTGTGCAGCTGTGATGAATGCTGATATGGCGTCCTGGAGTGCTGACTGATGATGTCACAACCTCGCTAATGGCCTGTATTAACTCCGGCGGCGGGGCGCCTCCATTAGTGTAATGGGGCCGATAATGATGATGGCGGTTTCAACACGGAGCCGTCTGCGGCGGCTGAAGCCGGCGGTAAATGATGACCCGGGGGTTCTCTTCCCTCTGGCCCTCCGGGGGAACATTTACCCACAACCCACCAGGGGACGCAGTCATGTGACCTGCGGCAGCAGTGAGACGGTTTACAGGGAGATCTCACTGATTCCTGCTGAAGCTGCTTTCATCCAGACAGAATTATTATAATCAGCCAGTTTACTGAATTAATCAGCTCATTTAAATGAACCAGGACCAGAACTGGGACCAGGTCTGACCAGACGGGACCTTTGACCCTGAGAACACTGCCATCTGTATCTGTTAACTTCATCAATATATCAGATTTATAATGAGGCTTCAACAGAAAGATGCTTCATCAATATTTTTGGTATGTCAACTACTTTTAAAGTGCTTGTTTTGTGAATGGAGTCTGGTTGATGGGTGCTCGGCTACGCCACGTCGTCTGGTCTGGTCTCTGGACTGGTGTGTTCCCGTTACTGACCTGGGTGCAGTTGTTGGCCTTGGGCTCCAACTCGGTGACCTTGGTGATCTGCTTGAGGAAGTCGGACTCCTGCATTCCCGGCTGGGAGCCGCGCCGCTTGAATTGCGCCCGCGGGTTCGCCAGGATCACCTGGAGGTTCACGGCGAAACCTGAGGGGGAGGGAGGGAGAGAAACAGAGAGGGTGGGGGAGAGGGAGAGAGAGGTCAGCCAGTGGATTATAAGCACATTATGAGTGTGTTATAATCACAGCAGAAAATGATGGAGTGCATTAGCGTCGGCTGGTGGGTCCCTTCACCACAGGCGCCGCCGCCCTCGGCCATGCTGCAGCGAGGAGGAGACGCGCCAGGAAGTCAGAGGGATTCTTGGCTGGCTCGCATTTCATCAGCCTGACGAGTTTGGAAGCGTGACGCCTCATCGTCCTCTGAAAGACGCCAGCTGAAGGTTGGAGGGGGTCTTCAATTTGTTTTCCACCAATCAGCCGCGTGTTCACTTCTCCCCGCCGGCGTGAGAAACACGTATTTACATGTGTGTTCCGACCCTGCAGCCGGGTCTGAAGGGGATGGATTATTATACTGTATGAATGTATGAATGTATGGATTATTATACTGTATGAATGTATGAATGTATGGATTATTATACTGTATACTGTATGAATGTATGGATTATTATACTGTATGAATGTATGGATTATTATACTGTATACTGTATGAATGTATGGATTATTATACTGTATGAATGTATGGATTATTATACTGTATGAATGTATGGATTATTATACTGTATGAATGTATGAATGTATGGATTATTATACTGTATACTGTATGAATGTATGGATTATTATACTGTATGAATGTATGGATTATTATACTGTATGAATGTATGGATTATTATACTGTATGAATGTATGGATTATTATACTGTATACTGTATGAATGTATGGATTATTATACTGTATGAATGTATGGATTATTATACTGTATACTGTATGAATGTATGGATTATTATACTGTATGAATGTATGGATTATTATACTGTATGAATGTATGAATGTATGGGTTATTATACTGTATACTTTATGAATGTATGAATGTATGGGTTATTATACTGTATACTGTATGAATGTATGGATTATTATACTGTATACTGTATGAATGTATGGGTTATTATACTGTATGAATGTATGGGTTATTATACTGTATACTGTATGAATGTATGGATTATTATACTGTATACTGTATGAATGTATGGATTATTATACTGTATGAATGTATGAATGTATGGGTTATTATACTGTATACTGTATGAATGTATGGATTATTATACTGTATACTGTATGAATGTATGGGTTATTATACTGTATGAATGTATGGGTTATTATACTGTATACTGTATGAATGTATGGGTTATTATACTGTATACTGTATGAATGTATGGATTATTATACTGTATACTGTATGAATGTATGGATTATTATACTGTATGAATGTATGAATGTATGGGTTATTATACTGTATACTTTATGAATGTATGAATGTATGGGTTATTATACTGTATACTGTATGAATGTATGGATTATTATACTGTATACTGTATGAATGTATGGATTATTATACTGTATACTGTATGAATGTATGAATGTATGGATTATTATACTGTATACTGTATGAATGTATGGATTATTATACTGTATACTGTATGAATGTATGGATTATTATACTTTATGAATGTATGGATTATTATACTGTATGAATGTATGAAAGTATGGATTATTATACTGTATACTGTATGAATGTATGGATTATTATACTGTATACTGTATGAATGTATGGATTATTATACTGTATACTGTATGAATGTATGAATGTATGGATTATTATACTGTATACTGTATGAATGTATGGGTTATTATACTGTATACTGTATGAATGTATGGATTATTATACTGTATGAATGTATGGATTATTATACTGTATGAATGTATGGATTATTATACTGTATACTGTATACTGTATGAATGTATGGATTATTATACTGTATACTGTATGAATGTATGGATTATTATACTGTATGAATGTATGGATTATTATACTGTATACTGTATGAATGTATGGATTATTATACTGTATGAATGTATGGATTATTATACTGTATGAATGTATGGATTATTATACTGTATACTGTATGAATGTATGGATTATTATACTGTATACTGTGTACTGTATGAATGTATGGATTATTATACTGTATGAATGTATGGATTATTATACTTTATGAATGTATGGATTATTATACTGTATGAATGTATGAAAGTATGGATTGTTATTCTGTATACTGTATGAATGTATGAATGTATGGATTATTATACTGTATACTGTATGAATGTATGGATTGTTATACTGTATGAATGTATGGATTATTATACTGTATGAATGTATGGATTATTATACTGTATACTATATGAATGTATGGATTATTATACTGTATGAATGTATGGATTGTTATACTGTATACTGTATGAATGTATGGATTATTATACTGTATGAATGTATGGATTATTATACTGTATACTGTGTACTGTATGAATGTATGGATTATTATACTGTATGAATGTATGGATTAGTATACTGTATGAATGTATGGATTATTATACTGTATGAATGTATGAATGTATGGATTGTTATTCTGTATACTGTATGAATGTATGAATGTATGGATTATTATACTGTATACTGTATGAATGTATGGATTGTTATACTGTATGAATGTATGGATTATTATACTGTATGAATGTATGGATTGTTATACTGTATACTGTATGAATGTATGGATTATTATACTGTATGAATGTATGGATTATTATACTGTATGACTTATGATACTGTTATGCTACCTTGCCCTTTTAAGAGGAATATCATTTGCCTGTAATTCCTTATTATTTGGGTGCTGTTGGATCAATAAGTGACATCAGAAATATATAATGTTGAGTCGTTTCTTTTCAGAGTCTGAACTCTCCATATCTTTATATTCCATCCATCAACGATCTAAAAGCAAAGTCGGCTGAGAGCCGGCGTGTGAGACGAGAGGTTGAGGTGGAACCCTGGAGGGAACCATGTGATCACTCTGAGATCCATTTTTAATTCAGAGCCTGATATGAAACACGGTTCACCTCCGGGCCGAAGCAGCTTATTATAACATGGACCCTGATGAAGGAGGGGTTATGAAGGTCATGACCTTCGTGGTCGTCCTTTGAGGACCGTTCTTTCACTGTCAAACCAGCGACTCAGCGTTCCTCCTTACCTGCCATGTCGGTGGCGAAGGGTCGGTCCGGTCTCCAGCCGGTGTACCAGCCCACCACTTTCCCCCCGGCCACCAGGGGGCGCTCGTACGCTCTGCCGCCCACGAATCCCACGGGCCAGACGGAAACCCCTTGAGTGCTCCGCATCTGTGGAGAAGGAGAAGCTTTGAGTTCTGCCATGACTGGTCCAAAGAAAACGCCTTGGTGACATCATCGAAGTCACAGCTGATCCACGACCCGCCGCCGCCGCCGCCCGGCTCACAGATAATAATAACCAGGGATTAGTGAGCATTTGTTCCTGGTGAAAGGAGGGCGAGAGCGGCATGCTGGGAGTCGGAGTCCAGCAGGAACTCGATGACACGGAGCTGCCTTCCATGTTCACGGTGAATGAATCCGCAGACGGACACGAGAGCGGACCATAAAATCCCCTTACAAGGTCTCATAATGTCTCCGTTTAACTCTATTTTATTATTATTATTGTTTACGTTTAATTACGTCAGGGGAGCCATGTGACATGTCACCGTTAACCCGATGATCATCACAAGCCTTTTTCTTGTGAAATCTAAATAATCCAACATCTTAAATGAGGTTATCATCAATCTGAGCATTTCATGAGGAATCAGATGTTTTTATTGCATCGCAGATAAAACTCATCATTATGAAATGATCTTGTGAAAAACACTCAAATACTATTAAAAGTCTGCCTACGCCCGTTTAAAGAAAGTATATATTGGTTAATGAGCTCACATCCGTTACACAGGGAGACCTTCCAATCTGATTGAAGGTTATTTGATTGTTTTCATAAATAAATAAGTTGCGTGTCTTATCTATGACTAAATACAAATATTTGTTTCTTCATAAAATATTGTGATTCCAGGATGTTTGGCACCATTTTCAGTTTTAAGCAGATTTGGATGATTATATAAAATGGTGACACTTATTTTGGCGGGATAAGTTCAAAGTCCCGACGGAGCGATAAGCAGCAACCGAACACAGGAACCAACAACCACCCGTCCTCATGTCTCCTCCCAGGGCCCCTGAAGCCCCTTCCTGTTAACACTGTGGCCCCTTGAGTTTGTGGTGCGACGCTGAAAGCCTTCCCCCCCTCGCTCCTCTTCTGCTGCTGTCAGGTCCTTTTTCAAAGACTCGGCTCTTTCCCAGCTCGTTCCTGGACAACCATTGTTACTTTGTCTGGTGCCGATCCTCGTTTGACTGCTAATGATCCTTAAAGCTCAGCAGTGTGATGGAAGAGGAACTTCCAGAGCCCGTTCATACCGCTGTGGAGAAGGTGTCCATGTATTCCTTCCAACGCGCTGAACGCACGTATACGTTTGCTGCTTCACTAAAACATGTTCATTTCTCTGCAGTGAACAAAAGATGATGCTCGTTTATAAAACGCCATAAACAACTTGTTTCCATCTCTGATGAATCTACACAGATCGAGTCATAATGCTCTTACTGTATGAGTCACCACTGGGATTATGGATTCATTCATAACGATGTCATGAGTAGGCAAAGGACGATATTAGCAGTTCATGTTGAGATTATCCTCCAAAATAACTATCCTGATAGTCATAAAAAATGACTTAGAACATATAAGCCTGTGTAGTTAACATTAATAATAGGCTGCATTTGAACATTAACATTTTGAATACAACAAGAAAAAAGTATGGAATGAAATGAGTCTGATAGAGGAAACTTGGCAGCTGGAATATGAGCAGTATGAATGTGATATTAAAGCAGCTGTGTCTGATATCACAAAGACTCCAGATGTCGTCTCCGTCGCTCTGCCTCTTCAACAACAACTGGACGTCTCCGTGTTTACGTTTGGCGCCGCGGGCGACGCCGTTTCAACAGATGGCGCTTCATTCTGCTCGCTGGCGACGGCTTCGGCACGCGCTGCTTTTCACGCCGCCATCTGCAGATTACTGCTGGCAACACCAACGTCGAGGTGTTCCTTTATCCGGGCTGGCCGAGGAAACGCCGCCCGCTGTGACACGGAGGCGTCCGCTGGCGGGGAATACATCCAATAACGTGTCAGAGAACACCAGCAGGATGGTCCTACTTCTCTCTGCTGGCCACCAGGGGGCGACTCCTCTCTGGTTGTATAGAAGTCTATGAGAAAATGGTCCTACTTCTCTCTGCTGGCCACCAGGGGGCGACTCCTCTCTGGTTGTATAGAAGTCTATGAGAAAATGGTCCTACTTCTCTCTGCTGGCCACCAGGGGGTGACTCCTCTCTGGTTGTATAGAAGTCTATGAGAAAATGGTCCTACTTCTCTCTGCTGGCCACCAGGGGGCGACTCCTCTCTGGTTGTATAGAAGTCTATGAGAAAATGGTCCTACTTCTCTCTGCTGGCCACCAGGGGGCGACTCCTCTCTGGTTGTACAGAAGTCTATGAGAAAATGGTCCTACTTCTCTCTGCTGGCCACCAGGGGGCGACTCCTCTCTGGTTGTACAGAAGTCTATGAGAAAATGGTCCTACTCTCGGCTCTTATAGATATTCTCTGCGAGTCTTCTCGTCTCACCACACTCTCTGTTTAGACACAGCTGTCAAATATGTGAGATTCTTGCGTAATATTAAAAACAATACTAATAATTACAGGCAGCGGTGACAGGAGGATTTAGTGGAGGGATGTTTGAATGTTGAAGCAGAGGTGAATCCAGCAGACGACCAGCGAGACAGGAAGGTTGCAGATACATTATCATTAATCAGAATGAAACCCTTTCTGTCATATCTACGACATCCTTTATCGC
>CM056832.1:26409065-26429065 GCA_029853015.1 Chelidonichthys spinosus | reverse complement strand
ACTTGGACTAAAGACGACATCCTGCAGCCGTGCGTTTCCGGCCTCCGGCACGTTCCGGCCCATCCGTCTTCAACGCCCGAGATAAAAAGGGGATTTTCATCTGGTTCCTAACCGGATGTTTTGTTACCATATATGGTAAATTGGGGGCGTTTCTGAATGCAAATGACCCCAAACGTGCAGGAGCATGGTTGTTTAGAACATTTATCAACGCCGGCGTGTGTGTTTGATAAATCCAGATGATTTGACTTCCACACGTCCTAACTTCCATCCGAGAGACAACGCTGAAGCTTTCTGGAGATTCAGGTTAAACCTGTGAACCCGTGGTGGAGCTGGGATGTGCTTATTGCTGCAGCCCCCCCCCCCCCCCACACACACACACACTGAGTCCTGCTTATTAATAGAGTTGGCACACGGACCAGTGGGAAACAGAACAGCCATGGTGGTGAGATGAGGATTGGAAAGACCTGGCAACCCCCCGAGCCCCAGCAGGGCCTCCCTCCACCTCTCTCCATCAGCCTCCTCCTCTTCATCAGTTCTCTTCCACTGCTAACACAAGGTTTTTTTGGTGTTAAACGGGCGGTTCAGTCAGCGGGGGGCGGAGCCTCCCCGGGGCTTCAGCAGGAACATCAACAACCAACGCAGCGTCTGAAATGAACCCGACGGTTTCTCCTGCAGCAAAACAGCACGGCACAACCTCGGTGGACGGAGGACGTAGACCCCGACCCCTCGCTGACAGAGCTGTAACCATTCATTCCATTAATCAGTGAATCGATAAATAGAATGAATCGGTTTGGCTTCACCAATAATCAATATGAATGAGTTAATCGGATGAATCGTGATTCTAACATTTAATAATGTTTTAATACGTTTAAGACACTCTCCCCTGCCAGCATGTAGTTACTGAAGATGTTCAAAATAACTGAGCAATGTTTAATTACATTTTTGTATTCAGCATAAAATATTATTCAGGTTTACTTTTTTATAGAATAAATATGTTATTTTTCACCTTTCAGAAGAATACAGAAAGTCTTGCTCACATTATTGCATGTTTATTTCATGGATATAGAACTTTGGTTATAAGTTGTTGAATCGAATCGTTACAAAAGAAATCGTCCTTGAATCGAATCGCCAACGACTGTATCGTTAATCGGATGGCTGAAGCCGAGGATTCAAACCCCTCCTCGCTGAGCTGCAACATAAAGCCCCTCCCTCCTTTATCTCCCCACAGCATCAATAAATCCATCTGTGGGACCGAGTCACGGCGAGCCAAACCAGATCACCAGCTGTATCAGATCACCAGCTGAGCTCCAGCAAAAACCTCATTTAAGTTCTCTCGATTTATTTGATTTAACAACCAACAGTGTGGGATCATCACCTCCCTGTTCATCACGACGACCACGAGCAACAATAACCATGGATTCACCACATTCCTCAAAGTCACCTGCAAACTCTTCAAATGGCACTAAAACGTCCCACAATCACTTCTATAGAATATTTTTATTGGATGACACGCATGCTATTTTTATGGTGAAACAATTTAATAATCTTAAATAAGAAGCTCATAAATCTATAATCAATATTTTTTTTAATAAAAATGTATTTTTATTTAAATGTATTTCTACAAGGAGACGGTATAATTAATGGTCATCTTATTTAAGATTATTTGTTTAAAAAAAGACGTTTTATCTGTAATAAAAATATTCATGTAAGAAAATGTAAAGTGATTCCTGTGTTTTAAGAATATCTCAATTATTGTTGGGATAATGATGACATCACACTTTCATCTTTGCCATGCCTGGACATGAGCTAACAGTAGCCACAACAAGCTAACATTCACAGCAGAACCAGGTTTTTTAGCAGCAAGTCTGTTTAATTACTTTTAATACGTATAATAGAAAAACAAGTTGTTTTAATACGTATAATAGTAAAACAAGTTGTTTTAATACGTATAAAACAAGTTGTTTTAATACGTATAATAGTAAAACAAATTGTTTTAATACGTATAATAGTAAAACAAGTTGTTTTAATACGTATAATAGTAAAACAAGCTGTTTTACTACGTATAATAGTAAAACAAGTTGTTTTAATACGTATAATAGTAAAACAAGTTGTTTTACTACGTATAATAGTAAAACAAGTTGTTTTAATACGTATAATAGTAAAACAAGTTGTTTTACTACGTATAATAGTAAAACAAGTTGTTTTAATACGTATAATAGTAAAACAAGTTGTTTTAATACGTATAATAGTAAAACAAGTTGTTTTAATACGTATAATAGTAAAACAAGTTGTTTTACTACGTATAATAGTAAAACAACTTGTTTTAATACGTATAATAGTAAAACAACTTGTTTTAATACGTATAATAGTAAAACAAGTTGTTTTACTACGTATAATAGTAAAACAAGTTGTTTTAATACGTATAATAGTAAAACAAGTTGTTTTAATACGTATAATAGTAAAACAAGTTGTTTTAATACGTATAATAGTAAAACAACTTGTTTTAATACGTATAATAGTAAAACAACTTGTTTTAATACGTATAATAGTAAAACAAGTTGTTTTACTACGTATAATAGTAAAACAAGTTGTTTTAATACGTATAATAGTAAAACAAGTTGTTTTAATACGTATAATAGTAAAACAAGTTGTTTTAATACGTATAATAGTAAAACAAGTTGTTTTAACCTTTGTAACCTTTTCATTAGTTAGCTAACATTAAACCGGTCGCTAGGAGGAGCCTAGCCGACATTCCGTTGCCAGGCTACTTCCGTAATACGTCATTTTTAAAAGCCAAACTTTTACGTATGACGTTTTTTGACATAAACTCCGTGTCCTCGTGGTTTTAGTTATTATATTTTGACTTATTGTAGAAGCTAGTAAAAGTTGCGGCTAAGTTCAGAGCATTTCTCCCATGATGCCCTCCTGCTCGTGACGCATAAGAACGGGACTGACGTCATGAGAAAGGTTACCTCCTCGAACAGCTCCAGGCTGTAGGTGTTGTCGTCATCCGCGAAGAAAACCACGCCGGCGTCCCGCGCGCCCCGGTGCTGCCGGAGCCACGTGAGCGCCGCGTTCCGCTGCTCGGTGGCGCGTGGCATCCCGGTGCGCTTGAACCTGCGGGGCGTGAACACGTGCAGGTGCGTGTACGGGACGCCGCATCGGGCCAGGAAGCGCGCCACCAGCTCCGTGCGCGTCGTCGAGTCCTCCACCACGACCCAGTGGAACCGGGGCACCTGGCGGAAGGCGTGGGCCAGCCGGGTCAGCTCCGCCTTCTGCACCGGGCGCGTGTACGTCGGGGTGATGGCGTAGATGGCCGGCAGCGCGGTCTGGTTGCGGGCGCCCCCCGGGGCGCCGGTCCGGGCCGCCCGCTGCGCCCTGCCGGTCCGGCCGGTCCGGCCGGCCGCCGGGGCCCGGGTCGCTCTCTTGCCGTCGATGTCGATCATGATGATGACGATGAGGACCCAGGGCAGCAGGATGAAGAAGCGGCTGAACAACACGGATTTCATGGCGAGGCTTAACTTAGCGCGCGCCCTCGTTCACTCCATCACGGAGAGGACGGCACCGAGGACCGAGTCCGCCAGGCTCCTCCAGACCCGTACCCAAAACCACTTCAGTCCATGTCCAACTGCGAGGCTGGAAAAGCCTAGCTCCCCGTCCCGGCGGGACCGTTTGCCCAGAGTCGTCCTCCTCCTGCTCCTGCTCCTCCTCCTCTCGGACGGGACTTGAGTGCTTCTTCGTCGTCCGACCCTCCCTCGACTCCCTCGACTCCCCCTCTCCCCAGACCCGTTAGATGTCCCGCCGAGCCTCTGCGCGTGTTTCCGGGGGAGAACGACGAGCCGGAGCGGTCCTCCTCGCTGCAGCGGGCGGGGACAACCACCGATGTGCGCCGCCGAGGAGCATCACTCCGAGGACGGAGCTGCTCGGATTCTGGGGAGAATAAGGCAGGAGGGGGAGGAGCAGGTGCACGGAGGAGGAGGGGGAGGGGGGGCAATATGGAGGGGAGAGAGGGGGGGGGGTAGAGAGAGAGAGAGAGAGGAGGGTGGAGGAGAGAGAGGAGGAGGGTGGAGGAGAGAGACAGGAGGGTGGAGGAGAGAGAGAGAGGAGGGTGGAGGAGAGAGAGAGGAGGGTGGAGGAGAGAGACAGGAGGGTGGAGGAGAGAGACAGGAGGGTGGAGGAGAGAGAGAGGGGGGTGGAGGAGAGAGAGAGTGGAGGGTGGAGGAGAGAGACAGAGGAGGAGAGACAGGAGGGTGGAGGAGAGAGACAGAGGAGGAGAGACAGGAGGGTGGAGGAGAGAGACAGAGGAGGAGAGACAGGAGGGTGGAGGAGAGAGAGGAGGAGGAGAGACAGGAGGGTGGAGGAGAGAGAGACAGAGGAGGAGAGAGAGACGGGGGGTGGAGGAGAGAGAGACAGAGGAGGAGAGAGAGACGGGGGGGTGGAGGAGAGAGAGAGAGGAGGGTGGAGGAGAGAGAGGAGGAGGAGAGAGAGGAGGGTGGAGGAGACAGAGGAGGAGAGGTGATGGTGTAACATCAGCGTCCCTGGCAGAGCTGCTGTGTTTTCACATCATTTAAACGTTCTTAGATTAAAACATGAATGGGAGAGCGTGAGAGGCGAAGCTCTGGAAGACACCAAATCAGAACCAGCATCCATTTTTAAAACAGCAAATACATATCATGCAATCAACTGTCAGTTTTCTTTTATTAGTTTATTATTGTTAATAAATGTCCATAACCCCCCATGAACAAAAACAAGAAAGCAAAGGACAAACATTCACAGGTTTAATCCAACCATTGTTATTAGATGAAACGCTGTTCGTTGGACAGAGGAAGTAGATCAAAAACAGCTCCATGTAAAGGCGAGTCCACACCGGACCGATAATCGGCGTCGTTGAGAGAGTCGGCCTCCGTGACACGAGTCTGCTTGGTGTGGTCGCTCGAATCGGCCCACGTCGGGGTTCATTTCAGCCGATTCAAATGTGTAATCTGCCATGCGAGTCGGTGACTCTTTCACCATTCTGATTGGTGGAGGCTAGCAGCTTGACTAGCGAATCAGTGAAGCCCGGAAGTGACGATGTAAACATACCAGATAACCAGTAGAATTGAAGAAGGTGGTCTACAGAGGACCGCCTACTTCCGGTTTTCGTGTTTTTTGGCCCACAATACAGATTAGCGCCGCCTGTTGTTTTGGAGACATTACATCTCACGCAAGCGTGGAACGTATGGCGTCGGCTGTAGTTCCGTAAGTGTGAACCGGCCATGTTGTTGTTCGAATCGCCCATGTTAAGTAGCCCGACGTCATTTACCGACGCGAATCGGGCAGTCGGTCCGGTGTGGACCCGCCTTAAGGCCAATCACTGAATCTAGTTTATTCATGAACCTACAGTGATTTCCTTACTTCAAATCCACAAATACCACAATGGGGTTTAATTTAATTTGTTCCATATTTCTGCTCAAACATAACAATTAAACATATTTACTCAGCAGTTCTATGAGGTATTCAGAAACCCTGACATTTTCATTCCTGTTATAAATCCAGACGCTGCTCTTCCTATGACGCTGTAATGACCAGCAGACGCCACCAGAGGTCAGTGGACTCTAAATGGACCATCATGTACTAAATGAACATCATGCTGGATTGAAGAAGACTTGAAACTAGAGATTGAGACCATAAACTCATTTCAGTCAGGACCACTTTGTCAAAAAGAATCTTTATTTATTTGCACAAGTTTCATTTGGCGGTATGGTACTGTTCTGGGACTCCCTGCCCCTGCCCTCCACCTTCCTGCCCTTCATGAGCCATCATGAACGGCATAAGCAGGGGGCGTAGCAGCAAGAAAAACCCCAGACAAGAACAATGGTAAGGTACATAACAGATGACAGGAGGAGCTGGGCTGGAGGAGGGTTGAAAACGCCGGCAGAGGAAGCAATGAGGGAGGTCAGGCTAGAGTGGTTTAAAAAGCGCGCTCTGAATGCAATTTCCCAATAGGAAGCGAGCACGGGGAGTCAGCTGAGCCGTCAGCTGATCTCCTTGGTTTTGACAGCTACGCTGTTGCTGCTGATTTAGAGCTTGACGTCGTGGCCTGCCAGAACTAACGCTACGCTCGATGTTTACAATGTTTACTGAGATAATACATCAAGAGAGAAGTAGGACCATTTTCTCATAGACTTCTATACAACCAGAGAGGAGTCGCCCCCTGGTGGCCAGCAGAGAGAAGTAGGACCATTTACTCATAGACTTCTATACAACCAGAGAGGAGTCGCCCCCTGGTGGCCAGCAGAGAGAAGTAGGACCATTTTCTCATAGACTTCTATACAACCAGAGAGGAGTCGCCCCCTGGTGGCCTGCAGAGAGAAGTAGGACCATTTTCTCATAGACTTCTATACAACCAGAGAGGAGTCGCCCCCTGGTGGCCTGGTGGTCATTGGCATAACTGCTGCCTGCTGGTTAAAATGAACGGGGTTAACACTTGCTTAGCCACAACTTCAGGCTCTTAAGGTGGACCAGCTCTCACCACCCACACACACCAGCTTGAAGTCCTCCGTATCAATAAAACCCTTCAGATTACCAAAGAACTGCTCTGCCTCCTGAGTCAACAAACACATTAGAGTTTCACTCACTCGTTCGTCCTCAGATAAGTCAACATGTCAGCTTTCTCAGGTCACAGAGGCCTGGTCTGAGTGTTCGATCTGAGGTTACACAGAGATACCTGGATGCCGCCATGTTCCACCACCAGGTCACTGACCTCACTGAGGCCTGATGCTCTCCACATCCTGCAACACAGAAACATGAGATAGCCGCTCCCTCTCTGACAATACCTGATGAAAACAACTGAGACATTGAACACGATTACACTACGGTTACAAAATGAAATGCTGGCCGGCAAAACATAACTCGACATATTTTTGGGCCCAATCCCAACATCCACTAGGATGTTTAGTTCTATTCTACCATCATTTTGAACTTTTTGAACTACATTTACTGTAAGTTTACATTCCTCAGTCACTTCATAATGAAGGAAACACACTTTAATAATAAGGAGAACAACGATGCCAGTATACAACATACAGGGGTCCTCCACCTTCTCCAAAGTCACATTCAAGCACTTTCCAAGCACTTCCAGGTGCATTTCCATGCTTTTCCAGCCCCTTCCAGCTGTGGTAAACTCCATATTTGTACCAATCCAATGGTCAGTATTCAGTCTACTTATTCTGTCACTTGTTCATCACATTAAATGAGATGTTCTTGTCCTCTAAACAACCAACATGATGTTTGGAGACAGCTTTTTACAGAAGGACCACAAATGAAAGGAAAACTAATTCCACTAACAGATCCACAGAAATATAATCACCAACTATTTTCATCATCTGTTCATCATCAAAAGTCATTTTTCATAAAGAAATGATGTGCTTACATTCTGAACACCGAGGCAACTCCAACGTCACAAGTGTCACCAGTCCGCCTAGCATGCTAGCTAATTAGCAATTAGCGACATTGAACTTCAGCGTTAGCAACACATCAATCCACGAAAGCAACAACGTCACACGGAGCGCTCACCGCTCAACAGTCTGTCCGATAAACCACCGCGAAATAAAACGCGCAACCGAGCCGGAGAAGGGTCTGAACTGACAAGCTAACATTGGCGCTAGCATTAGCTGCTAACGTAAACCTAGCTTCTTCGGCTCACCTTGTAACCGAGTCGCTCGACTAAACTTTGTGCAAACACACGTTTCTGTCTCCTCCGAATCCACATAAACGATTACAGGGTTGTTACTCACCCAGTTATGACACAGCTACCTACTTCACTCTCAGTCGATTACAACCGAACCGCCTCGTCCCGCCTTTTCTCGTTGGCCCCGCCCATCTACTCCTCAACACCCAATCACCTGCGACTAGTTTGAAAGTTGAGCTGTGACAGACGTTCGATCACCAGCCTTCGGTGTTGTGAACTGTACAAGAAGTGCAGCCCCGGGGTTGCCAGACTGGGCGGATTTCCGTTCAAATTGGTGCAACTTTTGGGACTGAATGACGTCACCTGGTAAATGGGGGTAAAGAAACACGTTTTGATGGCACAAAATATGTTATCTAAAAGTATGTTTTACAGCCTGATCTGAACGTCTTCCAGACACTTATGACTGCAGCCTATGATGACATTCCTTTGATTTCAAGGGTTTTATGACCTATATTGATTACTTACCATGCTGATGGGGGGGCAACCATGCTGATGGGGGGGCAACCTGAGGGGCACAGCGAGGAGGTTTGTCAGTTCTCAGACATAGTTCATCTCAGGAGAACCGGATCAGATGGGGTCAGCGATGCATTCAGGGGTCTTTGAGCCTCCTGGCAGAGCGGTGTTCGCCGCTAATCATTGATGGTTAATTATGTTAACACAACACAGACGGAGAGATCTGTCGGGGGAAGAGAAGAGGAATCACTGAGTCACCTAATGGGAATCGGTTCACACAAACTAATTGCAGGAAAACAAGCCGATAATTTCCCAGCATGAAAGCACGTTTGATTGGTCGGATCGGCTGGTGTTAACGGAGGGAAGCTTGCCTCTGCATTCGAAACGTTCAGGCCGTCAGGTTTTCACAGCGTCCTGAAACAGAACGGCCTGCGGAGGCTGAATCAATCTGGTCCTCGTGATCTGGATGGAACCCTTTAACGGGCTCACGATGATAAATCACTTTTAAGAGCCTGATGTGACGATAGCAAATGGTTTACCCGGCTCCATTCCAATATTAAATTGTAATGCTTTATCAACCTTTATTGCGTGTTCGTCCATCTATTAACACACAAGCAATTTTGGAAATGAAAATGACTCATCAAGTGAAATTACATTTTTAATGAGATCGCTGTGATTGAAATTGCTGCGGATATTAGCAGCTGAGACGGGGGAGGGGCAGCGTTTTTATTTTAGGACACAAACAAGATGTTTCATCTAACAGGGGCTCGCTCTAAGAAATATCAGATAATACTTTACTGTGTAATCAACGTTCATCTGGAGGATACTCGTTCCTGTTTGAGTGTGTTGAGAAAGACATTTTCACTCCCGAAGCATCAAATAAAGGCGACCTGGTCGACGGCCCAACGCATCATCCTGCAGTGTTGGGATTCGGACCAGCTGGAGAAACGACACAACGGCGTGGCGTGGAGGGCCCCGGTACTATGATAATTGATGGTGCCGTTTAAATCAGCTCAGGAACGGTGAGCCGATCAAAGCGTGATTGTCAACAGCATTTTATTAGCATAGAAATAAGCTTCTGTCCTTCTACTGGTCGCTAAATGCCAAACTGGAGGCCTCAAACCAGGGTGAAGTCACAATGACCCACAATGCCTTTCACCTCTCTCTCTCTCTCTCTCTCTCACACACACACACACACACACACACACACACACACACACAGCCTGACAGTATTATATAGTAAACACTGCCCTCTGGTGGTATAAATATATACAAATCAATGTGCATCATTGTTGGATTTATGTTCCTGACATCAGTGTTGGCTTTGAGAACAGATATGTCTCCTTAGCCTGTTGCTGTACTGGACTCAAGGACCTGAAACCACTTCAGAGTCAGCGGTGAGGCTGCACAGAGGTTTCATGGTTGGGTCCCGGGTTCGAGTCCGTGTTCCTTCTGTATGAAGTTAGCATGGTCTTCCTGCGTTAGTGTGGGTTCTCTCTGGGTTCTCCAGTTTCCCCCCACAGTCCAAAGACATGCAGGTTCATCAGAGTGAATGTTGTCTGTCTCTACATGTCTGCAGCCCTGTGATGGTCTGGTGACCTGTCCAGAGGAAGCCTGGACCAGGAGGACATCACTAGGAAGCTTGGACCAGGAAGGCGGGACCAGGAGGACTGCACCAGGAAGCTTAGATCAGGAGGGCTGGACCAGGAGAACATCACCAGAAAGCCTGGATCGAGACAACAATGTCTTATTTATTTAATACCTGTTGCCTGCACCCCCCCCCCCCCTGCCCGATGTGGCTTCCTTGCCCCCAGCGCTCATCCGCAGGGTGGGACGAAGACATGAGGAGAGGAAGTAAGGGAAGGAATCAAGACGGTACAAAGTGTGAAATGATGAGGAAGGCCGAATGCCTGGCTTTACCAGGATCCACTGCTGTTTCCTGCCTTACAGCTCCTCCATCTTTGCTCCTCCAGTTGCATTTTAGAAAATCGGGATGTCCTTCAAAATGAAGCACTGAGATCAGTTTCTAGGTCACAAGCCGGAGGAGTGAGGAGACAAGGAGGCACAAAAATGGGAAACGAGGAAGGAAAAACAACCTCAGCATGGCAAAGCGGCAATGTGAGGGGCAGACGAGGCTACGGAAGCTCAGGAGGTCCAGAACATGGATGGAATATTAGAACATCTGTGGTACAGAAAAGGTGATGCAACAACAACATCCTGTCCAGAAGAAACCTGAATAAAAACAACAGTAAAGAATGAGTGGCGGTGTAATGACGGGCGGAGGCTTTATTTGTATCAAAGCACATGAACGCTTCCAACAGCTCGACCAGACGGTGTTCACAGAGGTACAAAAAACATACGTATGCATTTCTACCACACAACAATTATGTGTTCATTATAAAGCACAAATACTGACGCTACAACACATAACTCACATAAACCCTCCAGAGTAAATTATGAAACTATTAATTATAAAAATACATAGAAATAGTAAAAAATGTCTGTAGAAAAAGTCTTAGATCTTTGCAGACTGGAGGTGTGTGCTCATGTGTTTGGCGATATACAAGCAGGTCGTACTGCTGTGAGATTAGAATGGGGCTAATTCTATTGACCTTGCTAACATCCTGCTAATGCCAGTCAGTGTTTGGTTAAGAATCCATGGAGAGAGAGAGAGTTAATGAGCTCCGTGGTTGTGGCTGTTAAATGCAGGCTTTGCTGCTCTGTGATCACTTCAGCCTTGTTCTCCTGCAGAGTCCAGTTAGCACGACGCTAACTCGGCTTCACTGCTCCAGTTGTTTTATCCTCAGTGGGAAGAGAAGTGTGAGTTCTCATGTGTCTCTTTAAATTTCCACCTATTCTAAAAGAATTCTTACAAACTGAGCAGCTGAAAGGTTTGTCTCCCCTATGAGTTCTCATGTGTCTCTTTAACTTTCCACATTCTGTAAAACATTTTTTACAAACTGAGCAGCTGAAAGGTTTTTCTCCTGTGTGAATTCTCATGTGTGTCTCTAAATGTTCAGTTCTGCTAAAACATTTCTTACACACTGAGCAGCTGAAAGGTTTTTCTCCTGTGTGAGTTCTCATGTGTCTCGTCAGAGCTCCATTAACAGTGAAGCATTTACCACAAACTGAGCAACGGAAAGGGTTTTCTCCTTTGTGTTTTATCATGTGGTTCTTCAGAACTTCACTGGTACTAAATATTTTCCTACACTCAGAGCATCTAAATGCTTTCACACCAGCATGACTTCTAAACTCACTGTCAGGAACCTGATCCTTCGTCAGAGCCTTTAAACCGGACCGACGTTCTCTGGTCTCCTGCCAGTCAGCGCTGTCATCAGTCTCAGGTTCAGAAGAGTCTCCAGTCGTGTCATCACTATCTGGTGGTAAATGTGAGTTTGTGGCTGGTTCTGGTCCTCCACAGTCCTCTTCAGGTTCTGTTTCCATGTGTTCAGCTGAGGCCAGCCCTGAGGACTGAGGCTTCTCTTCATCTTCACTCTTCACAGGGACAAGAGTCAAGGGGAACTTACTGGTCCCGAGTTCCTCCTGTTCCTCTTTAATGTGTGGGGGTTCAGGTTCCCCCTGGTCCAGACTGGAGCTCCAGTCCTGCTGCTCAAAGGGAGCCTCTTCTTTAATCACCAACAGCTGCTGGATGTCTGCAGGACAACAGTAACCACAGGAGAAGTTACAGACACGTTTCAGTCAAACAGCCAGCAGTCACCTGTACACTGGTTTTCCTGCCATCGTTCCCTCTTACACTCGCTGTGCTCGGTTACAACCAGTACACTGGTTTTACTGCCATCGTCCCTGTTCTCGCCGTGCTCGGTTACAACCAGTACACTGGTTTTACTGCCATCGTTGCTCGGTTACAACCAGACTGACAGACGGACACAAAGTGCAGGAAATGGAGCTTAAAATTAGTTTTCGTAGTAATTCACAATGTTAAAATGTTAAAAAGCCATAAAACGTCCTCGGTAAGCATCAATCAGACCTCTCCTATAGTTGACTTTTGACTGTTAACTTATATTTTCAACCAGAGATCACATTAAACAGCGTTGAATAAAACATTTTTGGTAAAACGGCACCACCGCAAGAGCTCAGGTGGAGAGCGGTACTGCAGCGGGGAGACGCAGACAGGCAGACCGCCGTGTTCACACCCAACCTGGCGTGTTGGTGATCGATCTCTGATGCGGATCTCTGATCGATCCGAACGCCATTCAGAAAACAAGCGTCTTAAAGTGCCGTTGAGTGTAATGAACCGACCTGCTGCGTGCAGCCGGACTTCAGGGTTGGAAGCAGCGTCCAGGAGTCTCCGCTGTCGCTGGTTCTCCTCTTTAGAACGAGAACGTCCCTGCTCGTTCTCCGCGAGCGTTCCTTCAAACAGCCCGAATAGATCTCCGGCAGCGGCAGCGAGTCGCTGCTTCACCGCCGCTCTCTGCATCTGAAACCGGGCCATTTACACCGGATCACAACAAGCTTCCGTTCAGACCGGGTCTGCACTCTGTGCTGCTGCTGCTGCTGCCTTCACGTGCTGCCACAATCGTGGGAAATACGAGTTGCCGACTCGGAAATCGGGTTCAAAACAACAGTAGAGAAAGAAACAACAACAACAAAGGGACTTTTGGTCGCGCGCACCGACTCGGTGAATTAACTCGGTTCAACTAAGCGACTGTTCGGTCAGACGTTATCTCTACTTCCGGCTAGCATGCTAGCTTCGTTAGCTTCGCAGGACCAGCGGGAGATAATCCGGACGTTTTCAAAGAGCTGAACGGACACAGTCCACTCGGGTCCGTGTATCCGGACAAAGTGAGTCCGGATCAACAGCTAGCAGCTCTGTGTGGCTACGCTAGCTGCAGTTAGCACCCGGGCTAACAGATACGAAAATACGTTAATCCACACATCCGGGTTTTGATGGTTCAGTCCGCTTGTGTCTGATAAACCCGTAAAGACCAGACCCTTCTCCTCCTTCTCCTCTTTCTCCTCCTTCTTCTCCTCCTTCTTCTTCTTCTTCTTCTTCTTCTTCTAGTTTTTTTGGTGGGCTGCATACCGCCACCTAGTGTACCGGAGTATGTAGGATGAGACAATATCCCTGAACTATTTTACATCATCAGGCTACAATTCAAGACACTTTTTTTTAAGAAACAAACAAAACAACAATTCACTGAACTCTATGAAATAATCGACTTCAAATATTCCGCAGCAGCTTCCTGTGAGTCCTGTACCACGTATCAGGGTATGTAGTATATATAAATCCAATCCTCTTTTTAAAAATAAAATCACCTACCTTGGGATTACATTGTAAAAAATCAGACAGATAGGTGCTCTGAAAATCTTAATATGATTATTGATAAGACAAGGAAAAAGCTAAACCAATGGCTTCAAAGGGATTTATCTGTAAAAGGTCGAATACTGCTAACAAAGGCAGAAGGATGGTCTCGTCTTACTTGTGCAGCTATTCCCTTGTCTGTCGAAAAACAAATCTGTAGTGCCATTGATAAGTTATATTTTAATTCTATTTGGAAAAACAAGACACATTATGTGAAAAAAAAAATCAGTTATAATGAACACTAACTTTTCTTGACTTTACTACCCTCAACAATACCTTAAAATTAACTGGATAACGCAGTTCTTACATAATCCTACATCCACTTGGAATTTTATACCCAAATTTATGTTTTCTACCATTGGAGGCTTTGAATATGTGCTATTATGTGATTATAAAATAGAAAAACTTCCCCTAATTCTATCCAACTTCCATAAACAAATGCTGTTGGCATGGTCTTTAATCTATAAGCACAACTTCTCTCCACATAGACGCTTTATTTGGAACAATCAACACATCAAATATAAAAGTAAATCTATATTTCTTAATTCATGGTTTGATAATAACATTATTTTAGTTACCCAACAACTCGATGAAAATGGAAATTTACTAAATTACACTGAATTCCTTTCAACATATGGTATTCCTGTGACCCCAAGGGACTCTGCGATTGTAATGGATGCTGCTCCTTCTGGTATCCTAACTCTATTAAGAGGTGCTGGTAAACCAGTTTGTCCTCCTTTAGATCCCATATTAACACCAGTGTGTTTTTCTGTAAAAACTAAAGAAAGGAATGATCTAATAGATCACTATTTCAAACTGATATTACCACGACTCCATCTGTTGTTCAGTGTTGGTCTAATATTGTTCATGGACTGAACTGGATCCAAATATGGAACCTTCCATACAAATACCTAATTACAAATAAAGTGAGAGAAGTGTCTTACAAACTCATTCATAGATATTATCCTGCCAAACATTATTTGTTAAAATGTAAGAAAGATTTATGTGTGAATTGTTCTCTGTGTGAGTCTGAGCCTGAAACTGTGACGCATCTGTTTTGGAACTGTAACTCTACTGCCACCTACTGGAAGAAGTAATGCGTTACTTCACATTGAAGATTGACTCAGATTTTCTTTAGATTGGAACGATGTACTTTTTGGTGTCCGTGATGTCACAAGTAAGAAACGGAAAGAACTGTATGTCATAAACTTGATATTAATATTAGGGAAATATCACATACACAAAGCTACATTTAGTCACTCTAAACCCTGTTTTGTGGCCTTCCAAAGGGAAACGGAACAGTACATGCAAAGTATCTGTGACTCGAATAATAAGAAAGCTATGAAAACATATGATTTGTGCTCATTATTCTCTGTATTTATTTAATAGCCTTCCCCCTGGCTGTTGTTCAATTGTTTGTTTGAAAGTACATTGATAATAACTGCCTTTGTATTGATTATATTTCTGTCAATAAAGATTTATTGAAAAAAAAATCCAATCCTCTTTTTTTAAACCTCCCCATCGTCCCATCGTGGTCGCACCTCTGCTGTTAGACCACGAGGTGGCAGTATAGCAAAGAACACAAAACATAAGCTGGAAACGTATTTTATTAGTGATCATTTTTGTAAAAACACATGGAACTGTTTCTGTTTGTTTCTGATTTATTTTGGGTGAGAAATGAATGAAATCCTGTTCTACGTCACCACGTTCAGCACGTTCAGCCGTCTGCTGCTCGCTGTCCTCGCTGACCTGAGATCATGTTGCTAAGTTGAGCTAAACTTTCCCTCATCCATAGAGACGACCCCCCCCCCCCCCCACACACACACACACACACACACACACACCCCCACACACACCACCCCCCCCCCCCCCCTCACAGCTGTGCGGCCTGAATGCTGGAAATAACCTCAGGCCTGCAGGAGTCTGTTGAACAGCAGCACATGTTGGTTTGTGAGCTGCCGTCAACTATTAAATAATAATAATAATAATAATAATAATAAATTCTTTTAATGGAGCGTGTGAACATAGAAACAATCAGTTAACACATGAGGAGCTGCTCTGAAAGGTGATTTTTAAGGTTTAAACAGGAGTTTCTAGTTCGTTTGTTCATGTAAAACGTCTCCAGGTCCAAAGGGAGGGATGATGTCACCAAGTACCTCATTAGCATAATAACCACAGCCATATATAAGAAGTGGATGTTGCCATGGTGATGTTGGTTTGTGAACTATGGATTTTTTTTTGCTGTCACCATCTTGGTATTTTTTTGGAACCAGTAGAAGGAAGCGACCATATTTGGAGTGTGGAGGAGCGACGGGTGGAGCTTCATGATTGGAAGCGACTGTCCGTCGGTTGACGTCACCATGACGACCTCCACTTATTCTAGACGAGAACATCATATCAGAAAGTAAGGAGACAAAACAGGCGTCTGCGCTTGTTACAGTTTATTTGTATACATACATATATAAATATATATATGTATATATATATATGTAAAACTACAAAAGTAAGACTGTTTCAAATTCATAGACAGCTGTCCATTTATCTTGTATACCATATATACGTATGTGTATATGTATACACACAGACACACACACACATATATATATATATATATATATATATATATATATGTATATATATATATATATATATATATATATATGTATATATATATATATATATATACATATATATATATATATATATATATATATGTAAAACTACAAAAGTAAGACTGTTTCAAATTCATAGACAGCTGTCCATTTATCTTGTATACCATATATACGTATGTGTATATGTATACACACAGACACACACACACATATATATATATATATATATATATATATATATATATGTATATATATATATATATATATATATATATATATTTATATATATTTATTATCTACAGTCCACATTTGGATCCCAAAACAGTGATCAGCTGATAGTTTCTCTCTGTGTTTGTGTTCTATTGCATAGAAAAAGGCACAGCTCTGAGGTCTGTGTGAAATACAGCCTTCGCAGAGGAAATCAGCCTCGGCGGCGCTCAGTCTTTGTCGGCGGTTCGATCCCCGGCATGCTAGGCCAGCGGCCAGAAAAACAGGTTCGGTAACAAACACTGATGGAAAAAACTAAAACCCCAGAGCTCGAATGTTGTTCATATATGTACATAACTTTTGGCATTGCAGCGTCTGCGACGGGCTTTGGAGTCGTGACATCGGAAGGTCGGAGCTTCGTGAGTATTGCTGCGAGAACGCTTTCGCCTTCAACCAGAAAAAAACGAACAAAAAGTACAAAAAGATGTCAAATGCTGCTGCGGCTGCCGCCGGCGCACGAAAACCCAGAACAAAGCTATATATATATATATATATATAGCTTTGTTATATATATATATATATATATATATAACAAAGCTATATATATATATATATATATAGCTTTGTTATATATATATATATATATATATATAACAAAGCTATATATATATATATAGCTTTGTATATATATATATATATATATATATATATATATATATATATATATATATATTTATATATATATATATATATATTTATATATTTATATCAATGGCTTCCACCCATAATTCCACTCAGATACATTCCTATCTGAAATACATTCCTACCACATTCTGTACACATTTACATCCAAATGTTCACTTCACATCAAAAATAAATATATTTACACGGAGAAGAAAAACAACATGAATAAATAACTTCATTGAGAGAAAACCAGAGCTGCTGTCAGCGTTGAATTCAGTTAAAGTGCTGCTCATTTACATACCAGCTCAGGTGAAATGCATGCTGGGAAACTAGTGACAGAAGCATTAAAGGCTGTGTGGGCATCACAAACACTTTAACAGTTTTTCTATTATTAGACTAAAAAATCCACTCTGTCTGTCTGTCTGCCTGCCTGTCTGTCTGTCTGCGAGTCTGTCTGTGATTCTGTCTGTGTGAGTCCGTCTGTGATTCTGTCTGTGTGAGTCTGTCTGCCTGTCTGTGACTCTGTCTGTCTGCCTGTGATTCTGTCTGTCTGCCTGTCTGTCTGTGATTCTGTCTGTGTGAGTCTGTCTGCCTGTCTGTGACTCTGTCTGTCTGCCTGTGTGATTCTGTCTGTCTGTCTGTGACTCTGTCTGTCTGCCTGTGATTCTGTCTGTCTGTGAGTCTGCCTGTCTGTCTATTTGCCTGTCTGTGAGTCTGCCTGTCTGTCTGTCTGCCTGTCTGTCTGCCTGTGTGATTCTGTCTGTCTGTCTGTGACTCTGTCTGTCTGCCTGTGATTCTGTCTGTCTGTGAGTCTGTCTGCCTGTGATTCTGTCTGTCTGCGAGTCTGCCTGTCTGTCTATTTGCCTGTCTGTGAGTCTGCCTGTCTGTCTGTCTGTGACTCTGTCTGCCTGCCTGTGATTCTGTCTGTCTGTCTGCCTGCCTGCGAGTCTGCCTGTCTGTCTGCCTGCCTGTCTTACTGCCTGCGGTGTCCTTCTCCGTATTGCTGTGCAGCTGCACTCATCAATACCTTTAAATCGGATTACCATCAAGTGATTATCTGTCCTGTGTAGTTCAAGGAGCGTTTTAGCTTCTTTCGGCTCGTTGTTTTGGCTGCTTGGTGGTCTGAGACCAGCTGAGCTTTCTGCTGACTCGCTGCTTCTGAAGCCTTTAGTTTTCATTTGATGTTACTGTTGTAGTCCAGGGTTCAGACGGACCCTGTTGTGTGTGGAGGACAAACGGACCCTGAGATCTGGGACTCTAACTGTAAACGAGGGCGTCATGTCTCTGGTCGAGCCAAACCAAGAATTTCTACGAAAAAGTGCTAACAGTGCTAACTACAGCAGACATGTTGACGGATTTAAAAATACATTTTCAAAGTTGATTTATCTATATTTAATGTGTTTCCTATCTGTGCCATATTAACAACCCAATTTTAAGAGTTTTAATCATATTTCGATGATTATCAGGTAAATCACATTATTTTGGCGGGTTCTTTAAACTAAAGAGTGCACTAAAAACCAGGGGTGCAGCCCTATTGATGACCAGCCTGTAGTTTGGACTCATGTTAAACAGCCAATCAGGAAGAAGAAGAAGAACCAGGAAGTCTAACAGAGTTCCTCCCACAGCGTGAACACTCAGCCGAGCTAACACATAAAAAAGCAGCACAACAACGTATTCCTTGTAAAAAAAACCTTTTCATGCTCGCTTTATAAAGATAAAACATAGCATCTCTAATACAGATAAAAGATTAAATAATTATTATTTGATCATGTGAAATTAAAACCTTACTTAATAGTTTTAACACGATACAATAAATTAAAAAAAGAACGTTGAGGAGCGACCTCTTGGAAAAAAAAGACAAATACTGTAAAAACAGGAATTGAAGAAGTGGTCATTTTGAAAAGGCACTCGTCTGCTAAAAGCCATGAATTCAGTGTGTGTGTGTGTCACTACACCTGTGAGGACAAATGTCCTCACTAGGATGCAAAGATCCATAAATCCTGGACGATCCCCTCGTCGTTTCTATGGTTACTCTCTCAGGTTAAGGCTTCGGTTCAGGTGACGGATTAAAACTAGGATTAGGTTTGAATCAGGATTAGGGGAAACGGTCCTCACAGGTATAGAAATGCAAACGTGTGTGTGTGTGTGTGTTTCCCAGTCACTTCCCTTCCATATTTGGAGGCGAGCACAGTGCATGCACAGTGTTGTGTAGTAGTTCTAGCTGACATCACTATCGATGTTTACAATTATCGACCTTCGAAGAGTTTAAAAAACCAACGTAAAAACAACAACCAGGAAAAACCAGATCCCGTTCCAGTCCGTCGTCCACCCGAAACAGTCTCGCGGGTTCTGTGGCGCCCGCCAGTCACGAGCCCACCAGCACCTCCATGATGTGGTCCAGTTCTGTCAGATCGATTTTGAAAGGCTGATTGGCTGAAACCTGGGGGGCGGGGCTGCTGTAGGGCGACGCCAACGACTTGAGGAGGTCGTCCGCCGTCACCGCCGGCGACAGCTTGGCAAGGCCGCTGGCGGCGCCCATGGTGGCGCCCACGGCCCCCCCCGCCGTCGTACACGGGTCAAAGTCATACATGGACGTGTCGATGTCGGCGAACAGGACGTCGTCCAGCGCCAAGTCTGAGAGGAACCCCGAGGGCGAGGAGGGCGAGGAGGAGGAAATGTCTACGAGGCCAGCAGGGGGCAGTGTTTCCAGCGGCCGGAGCTCGGCCTCTGGTTTAGCACCCGCGGCCCTGCAGTCTCTGGGTGGGCCCACGGGTGCTGAGAGGGGGGGCGGCGAGGGAGCGGGGGAGGTAGTCTCGGTCAGAGTATTAGCTGCTGCTGTCCTTGTTATGGCTGTGGGACGATCCAACTCCATGTCACTCAGAGCGGGGGGGAAACTGTCGTCGGACGAGGCGGGCACAGGGACCCTGGGGGGCGTCCGGCTCAGTGCGGAGGGTGATGACGGGGGGGCGTGCGCCGGGGGAGGCGACAGAGG
>CM056832.1:26391565-26401565 GCA_029853015.1 Chelidonichthys spinosus | reverse complement strand
GTGAAAAATGAGATTTTTGTGTGATTGTAATTTATAAGCACATATAATGATTCAGGATAGAGAACGATGTACTTGTAAGACTGTAAGAATAGGCTGATTAATTCAGTTCAATTGAAGATTGAGTGTGAAGTACAGCATGGAAACAGGAAATCAGTCATTCTTTGGGATCCTGGGACTGGGAGACACCTGGATCATAGAAACTACGTTTAAGTGTTTTAAGCATTTTAGGACGATTATCGGGATTAAATGGTGAATCACAACTACTGTGATATTTCCACATGGTCCTAGTCTGGACCAGATCTGGAGTCTGGGGTCCCCAGCCTCCTCTCCCCACTCTGATCATCTTATTATCCACAGTAACTCTGGATCGGGTCTGGCTTGGTCCTCAAGACGGGGTCCAGCTCTGATCCAGCAGGTCTGACATGAGTCCACATGGCGACTGCTGGTCCAGACAACTAAGAGCTGACCTGACTGCAGCATAACAGCAGAGTTCTGTGGTGAACGTTACGAAACAGAGGCCCCTGAACTCACCACAGCAGCCACCCCACCTGAGATGCCCCAAAACACTGGAGACCGGGTCACTTCAATGTCCACCCTAAAAAACACACTACACGTCAACGTCCACCTTAAAAAACACACTACACTTCAACGTCCACCTTAAAAAACACACTTCACTTCAGCATCCACCTTAACAAACACACTTCACTTCAACGTCCACCTTAAAAAACACACTTCACTTCAACGTCCACCTTAAAAAACACACTTCACTTCAACATCCACCTTAAAAAACACACTTCACTTCAACGTCCACCTTAAAAAACACACTTCACTTCAACGTCCACCCTAAAAAACACACTTCACTTCAATGTCCACCTTAAAAAACACACTTCACTTCAACATCCACCTTAAAAAACACACTTCACTTCAACGTCCACCTTAAAAAACACACTTCACTTCAACGTCCACTTTAACAAACACACTTCACTTCAATGTCCACCCTAAAAAATACACTTCACTTCAACGTCCACCTTAAAAAACACACTTCACTTCAGCATCCACCTTAAAAAACACACTTCACTTCAACGTCCACTTTAACAAACACACTTCACTTCAACGTCCACCTTAAAAAACACACTTCACTTCAACATCCACCTTAAAAAACACACTTCACTTCAACGTCCACCTTAAAAAACACACTTCACTTCAACGTCCACTTTAACAAACACACTTCACTTCAATGTCCACCCTAAAAAATACACTTCACTTCAACGTCCACCTTAAAAAACACACTTCACTTCAGCATCCACCTTAAAAAACACACTTCACTTCAACGTCCACTTTAACAAACACACTTCACTTCAACGTCCACCCTAAAAAACACACTTCACTTCAACGTCCACCTTAAAAAACACACTTCACTTCAACGTCCACTTTAACAAACACACTTCACTTCAACGTCCACCCTAAAAAACACACTTCACTTCAACGTCCACTTTAACAAACACACTTCACTTCAATGTCCACCCTAAAAAATACACTTCACTTCAACGTCCACCCTAAAAAACACACTTCACTTCAATGTCCACCCTAAAAAATACACTTCACTTCAACGTCCACCTTAAAAAACACATTTCACTTCAGCATCCACCTTAAAAAACACACTTCACTTCAACGTCCACCCTAAAAAACACACTTCACTTCAATGTCCACCCTAAAAAACACACTTCAATTCAATGTCCACCCTAAAAAACACACTTCAATTCAACGTCCACTTTAAAAAACACACTTCACTCCACAGCAGCTTTGGAGGAGGAACTCAATGACTAACCTAGCATATATGCGTGATTACTAACTGCGTTCCAATGGATTAAACAAGAGTTTTATTTTGCAGTTATCTAGGCTAGAATAATTAACTATAATCCTGATAATAATGAAAATATGCTAAATAACTCTCGTATTCAGACCTCTAGTTAGCTGCTTTGAGTAGTTGCCCTGGTGACAGTAGGCTAGTAGCTTTACCCTAAGATTTTTTGCAACAGTGCTGTATAAATAAATTTTTTTTTTAAATAAACTTGTTGACCGTTTCACGTCTATCATGATAGTGAACCAAACTTCTTTGAGACAGGCATGACGAGGTTTTACGATTATCTCGATAATAGAAATTCATCACGATCAGTGTGTTATTTTAATATCGCGATCCAAAATCCTGTTTGGTCCCGTCCCTGCTATAGACATGGTTCACTGTTGTTTTACAAATGTGCCTCTTAACCAAGTCCTAACATTCCATGTGTAGAAACGTGTGTAGTTATAAGAAGTAAACGTTAATAACGTAGTTAATAGAGCTGTAGAGCTGCCTCGCGCGCGTGAGAGAACTTACGTGAAACATTTCGCGTATTTACGATAGAAGAACAAAGTTACCGAGACTTTTCTCCGCAGTGATAAAGTGGCGGCGCCGCCGCGGCTCTTTAAACCGGGATGAGTTTCCGTTAGATTCGACCGACGGTGACCGGAAGTCATGTCACGTATTCTCCAGTTTAAAAGGAAAACTTTTTCCCGTCGGACCCTGGACCCGGACCGGACCCTGGACCCGGACCCTCCCTCGCTGCCTGCAGCAGACACCTTCAGTCCGGCTCGGACTAGCCCGACCGCCCCCTCCTCCCCCCGTCCTCTACTTCCTCGTTGGTGTTTTCCTCCCTGGACGGTAGAACCGAGGCCCGCTTACCGCATGAAGCTCCGCCGGAGTTCGAACGAGAACCATGGAGGGTTCTCCCGGTCCTGTCGGAGACCCGGGAAGGAGACGGAGAAGAAGGAGAACCAGCCGTCCTCGCGCTCCGACGCTCTGTCACACAATGGCGCTGATAGGAGGAGGGAAAGCGGCTCCGCTCACACAGGGACGCTGCTGCCTTCACGGACCGTCGGACACGCTGTCTACTGTAACCTGCCCGTGGAGCTCATGTGTTATAACGAGATATTCGGCGCGTCGACAGTTAACGTTGCTTCTCGGGTTATTGGGTTTGACACGTGAACGTCGCACTTAAATGGGTCTAATTGCGGGAGGATGTATACGGAGCTGCCCGGATGTGACGTTTAAAATAAGCCGCCCAATGAGGTTACAGGTCAGTTGGACTGAACTGTTGATCAGGAGCGAATAAAAGATGGTGGTAAATCAGTGACGTCCTTATTCAAAATGTTCCCCTTCATATTTCACTGATACAGCCTAACATATACATCTAGTCCACAATTCATTCATGTATATTTGCAGTTATAGATAAATTATAATAATAAAACATCAACTTACTGCTGTGGCAGGATCCATTTTGTTACGGGAGGGAAGTTAACGAGGAGCACTTGAAGGCAGCGCGAGAAGCTCAAACCGAGCAGCTGCCCCGAGAAGTGGCGTCGTCAACCCCGCCCCGCCCACACACACACACACACACACACGCACACGCATGCAGACACACACACGCATGCAGACACACACACACACACACACACATGCATGCACACACACACACGCATGCACACACACACACGCATGCAGACACACACACGCATGCAGACACACACAAACACATGCATGCACACACACACACACACAAACACACGCATGCACACACACACACACAGTTCTATAACATTGTAGCTCTTTCTCGCTCCTTTATATAAGTTACGTCATTACACCTTAACGACACTGTTAAACCGCAATGTTCATATTTAGATCTGTAATTACTACCAGGAGGCAACCTCTGTTCTGAACAGTGATGCCCACACTGAAGTGCCTTAACCTGTCATCCTCCCTGCTGGCCACCAGGGGGCGACTCCTCTCTGGTTGTATAGAAGTCTATGAGAAAATGGTCCTACTTCTCTCTGCTGGCCACCAGGGGGCGACTCCTCTCTGGTTGTATAGAAGTCTATGAGAAAATGGTCCTACTTCTCTCTGCTGGCCACCAGGGGGCGACTCCTCTCTGGTTGTATAGAAGTCTATGAGAAAATGGTCCTACTTCTCTCTTGATGTATTATCTCAGTAAACATTGTAAACATGACTTTATGGTCTCAATCTCTAGTTTCAAGTCTTCTTCAATCCAGCATTATGTTCATTTAGTACATTATGGTCCATTTAGAGTCCACCAGACCAGAAAGCAGGGGATGCTTTAGGGGGCGGGGCTTACCTTCTGATTGACAGGTTGCTACCAATGCTAGTTAGCTACTAAGATGACTTTAACACTTAGCTGTAAAGTTGACCTTGGATCATAGATCTTCAATATTCAGCTTCACTCCAGAATCCACATGGATCCAGATCCAGTAAACAAACACAAGTTAAATCAGTTCCCAGAATGCATTGCAGCCAACGTATTCTGCCTGGTCACGTCTTCTACATCATTATGATTCCATACAACCAAAGAGTGATCTCAATTACATTTCCAGTGAAACATATTTTTTTTAAAAAGGTTTAAGGTTACGCACTCACGCTAGACCAGCCGGACCGTGCCCAGTCACCTTTGACCCCTGAAGTCCAGTTTCTTGAAGTCCAGTTTCTTGAGAGTGAACCCTGAAACAGTTTGAAATATGTGAAGAACTAAACAGGTTTCTTCCACCTTCTCCAAAGTCAAAATCAAGCAAATTCCAAGCACTTCAGGTGCATCTCCATGCTTTTCCAGCCCCTTCCAGCTGTGGTAAACTCCATCTTTGTACCAATCCAATGGTCAGTATTCAGTCTACTTATTCTGTCACTTGTTCATCACATTAAATGAGATGTTCTTGTCCTCTAAACAACCAACATGATGTTTGGAGACAGCTTTTTGAAACCTTGACAACACCACACTAAAATCCAGCACTCATACCAACCCTGACTAACACAACAAACGTCTCAGACAGGCTGATCGCCACAGACAGGCTGATCGTTACAGACAGGCTGATCGCTACAGACAGGCTGATCGTTACAGACAGGCTGATCGCTACAGACAGGCTGATCACCACAGACAGGCTGATCGCCACGACAGGCTGATCGCTACAGACAGGCTGATCGCCACAGACAGGCTGATCGCCACAGACAGGCTGATCGCCACGACAGGCTGATCGTTACAGACAGGCTGATCACCACAGACAGGCTGATCGTTACAGACAGGCTGATCGTTACAGACAGGCTGATCACCACAGACAGGCTGATCGTTACAGACAGGCTGATCGTTACAGACAGGCTGATCACCACAGACAGGCTGATCGTTACAGACAGGCTGATCGCCACAGACAAGCTGATCATTACAGACAGGCTGATCGTTACAGACAGGCTGATCGCCACAGACAAGCTGATCATTACAGACAGGCTGATCGCCACAGACAGGCTGATCGCCACAGACAAGCTGATCGTTACAGACAGGCTGATCGCCACAGACAGGCTGATCGTTACAGACAGGCTGATCGCCACAGACAAGCTGATCATTACAGACAGGCTGATCACCACAGACAGGCTGATCGTTACAGACAGGCTGATCGCCACAGACAAGCTGATCATTACAGACAGGCTGATCACCACAGACAGGCTGATCGTTACAGACAGGCTGATCGTTACAGACAGGCTGATCACCACAGACAGGCTGATCGTTACAGACAGGCTGATCGTTACAGACAGGCTGATCGCCACAGACAGGCTGATCGCCACAGACAAGCTGATCATTAGGTTGTGAGTCAAACCATCAAAGGTGGAAGTGAGTTATGTTTGGGGCCGGTGGTTCTCAGTAGTCGGGTTGTGAGTCTGGGTTCCTGTAGATCTCTGCCTGGTTCTGGTTTTAGTCTGGGCTCCTGTGGATCTCTGCCTGGTTCTGGTTTTAGTCTGGGTTCCTGCGGATCTCTGCCTGGTTCTGGTTTTAGTCTGGGTTCCTGTAGATCTCTGCCTGGTTCTGGTTTTAGTCTGGGTTCCTGCAGATCTCTGCCTGGTTCTGGTTTTAGTCTGGGTTCCTGCGGATCTCTGCCTGGTTCTGGTTTTAGTCTGGGTTCCTGTGGATCTCTGCCGGGTTCTGGTTTTAGTCTGGGTTCCTGCAGATCTCGGCCTGGTTCTGGTTTTAGTCTGGGTTCCTGCAGATCTCTGCCTGGTTCTGGTTTTAGTCTGGGTTCCTGCAGATCTCTGCCTGGTTCTGGATAAAGTCTGGGTTCCTGCAGACCTCTGCCTGGTTCTGGTTTTAGTCTGGGTTCCTGCAGATCTCTGCCTGGTTCTGGATTAAGTCTGGGTTCCTGCAGACCTCTGCCTGGTTCTGGTTTTAGTCTGGGTTCCTGCAGATCTCTGCCTGGTTCTGGATTAAGTCTGGGTTCCTGCATATCTCTGCCTGGTTCTGGATTAAGTCTGGGTTCCTGCAGACCTCTGCCTGGTTCTGGTTTTAGTCTGGGTTCCTGCAGATCTCTGCCTGGTTCTGGATTAAGTCTGGGTTCCTGCAGATCTCTGCCTGGTTCTGGTTTTAGTCTGGGTTCCTGCAGATCTCTGCCTGGTTCTGGATTAAGTCTGGGTTCCTGCAGATCTCTGCCTGGTTCTGGTTTTAGTCTGGGTTCCTGCAGATCTCTGCCTGGTTCTGGATTTAGTCCGGGTCCCTCTCTCTGGACTGTGAGTTGACTCATGAATGCTGAGCAGCGAGGAGGGATGGCTCTAAATAAAGATTTCAGGTCAAAAACAGGAAATGGCTCAGTGAGCAGGGGGGGCAGGGCCATAGCAACACCCCCCCCCCATCTATCTTTATTTATTTCTCCCTCGCTCTTCTTTTATTTCCCTCTGCAGAACCTGTCGGTTCCTCGTCCTCCTGATGTCTCACTGTTCTCTGCTTTATTCCATCGTTCCTTCATTGGTTTAATTCATCAGGAATGTTCAACAGTTCTGCATTCAAACCACAACCAAAGAGGAAATAAGGGTTCTAAACGGGTTCTTCTGGAAGGGGCTGAGGTTCTACTCAGAACCATTTCCTTTTCAAGAACCTTTTTGTTTAAGAAAGGGTTCTTTACAAGGTTCTTTGGAGAACTAACTGTAGAACGAAGGTGGAAATGTTCTAGATAAACCTTCCGGCAAGGATTTAAAATGGAACCGTTATCACAAAGAAGGGTTCTCTGTAGAATCTCTCATAAGGGTTTCTCCACATAAAGTTCTTGGTATAACTCTTTATGTTCGGGTTGTAGAACCTCTGAAAGGGTTCCTGCTGGTCTGTGCACGTACCAGGTCTGTGCACGTACCAGCACTGTGCACGTACCAGGTCTGTGCACGTACCAGGTCTGTGCACGTACCAGGTCTGTGCACGTACCAGTTCTGTGTACGTACCAGTTCTGTGTACGTACCAGTGTGGACTCGTCACCCTGTTGCACCTTTGGGTGGTAACATGCAGGATTACGACGCTGCCAGAATTAGTTTACTGACCATCATGTTCCATTTATACAACACACATGCATTATTATGTCATCAGGGTCTATAAATGTGCACACACACACACACACACAGAGACACACACACACACACACACACACACACACACACACACACACACACACAGACACACACACACACACACACACACAGACACACAGAGAGACACACACAACACAACACACACACACACACACACACACAGAGAACACACACACACACACAGAAAACACAAACACAGAAAACACACACACACACTCATGCAGACACACACACACACACAGACACACACACACACACACACACAAAACACACACACACACACACACAGCACAGGACACACACAACACACACACAGACACACACACACACAGACACACACAAACACACACACACACACACAGACACACACACACACACACAGACACACACAAACACACACACACACACACAAACACACACACACACACACACACAGACACACACACACACACACACACAGACACACACATAGATTCCTGATTCAGAAGATCCACCTGATGGATTCAAGCACTTTATTCTAAATCCAAGCACTTTTCAAACCTGGAAAACACCACACTAAAACTCAAGTGTTTTCAAGGATTTCCAGTCCCAACCCTGGATATCATTAATGGTATTAGACATGGGTGTGGCAGCCCGACATGGAGAGAGAGGAGGGAGATAAGGGGGGAGGGAGGGGGAGGGCTCCACACCAAAAACACCCATCTGCCTCCCTTTGTCTCGGCCTCCTCCCATTTTCTCTCTTTGTCTCTCGTCCATCGTCTCTCCCTCCCGACTCCATCACACGTTTCTCATCCACGCCGTGATGCGTCCACGATTAGTGTCGCCATTTAAAGGCCGCCCGCCCCTCTCACCCTCTCATCACACTGACACTTCAAACACTCGTTAAGTGCCTCGTCTGAGCGTTTCAAGGGGGGGGGGGGGCAGGTAGGGGAGGAAGCCGGCCTCCTGCGGCGCCACCACTGCTCAGATACACACTCCCAGGATGTAGTGATGCTGCGGCGACTCGGCACTTTACCAGTCTACACATTCACACACACAACATGCAAATTACATCAAATGATTCTTCCCTGAATACAACATATGACATGTGCTTACATCAGCTGGTACCAACCAATAACATGATGGCATCCATCCATCAACCAGAGCTAATGGAGGTGATGACCTCATCTCTTCAACCATCAAATCAAAAGAACTCCCATCATCCCGCTTCCTGTTTCACTCACATACGTACGAAGGATGAAGTGCCTTACACTGTCATTCTCTCTGCTGGCCACCAGGGGGCGACGCCTCTCTGGTTGTATAGAAGTCTATGAGAAAATGGTCCTACTTCTCTCTGCTGGCCACCAGGGGGCGACTCCTCTCTGGTTGTATAGAAGTCTATGAGAAAATGGTCCTACTTCTCTCTGCTGGCCACCAGGGGGCGACTCCTCTCTGGTTGTATAGAAGTCTATGAGAAAATGGTCCTACTTCTCTCTGCTGGCCACCAGGGGGCGACTCCTCTCTGGTTGTATAGAAGTCTATGAGAAAATGGTCCTACTTCTCTCTGCTGGCCACCAGGGGGCGACTCCTCTCTGGTTGTATAGAAGTCTATGAGAAAATGGTCCTACTTCTCTCTGCTGGCCACCAGGGGGCGACTCCTCTCTGGTTGTATAGAAGTCTATGAGAAAATGGTCCTACTTCTCTCTGCTGGCCACCAGGGGGCGACTCCTCTCTGGTTGTATAGAAGTCTATGAGAAAATGGTCCTACTTCTCTCTGCTGGCCACCAGGGGGCGACTCCTCTCTGGTTGTATAGAAGTCTATGAGAAAATGGTCCTACTTCTCTCTGCTGGCCACCAGGGCGACTCCTCTCTGGTTGTATAGAAGTCTATGAGAAAATGGTCCTACTTCTCTCTGCTGGCCACCAGGGGGCGACTCCTCTCTGGTTGTATAGAAGTCTATGAGAAAATGGTCCTACTTCTCTCTGCTGGCCACCAGGGGGCGACTCCTCTCTGGTTGTATAGAAGTCTATGAGAAAATGGTCCTACTTCTCTCTTGATGTATTATCTCAGTAAACATTGTAAACATGAGTTTATGGTCTCAATCTCTAGTTTCAAGTCTTCTTCAGTACATGATGGTCCATTTAGAGTCCACCAGACCAGAAAGCAGGGGATCCTTTAGGGGGCGGGGCTTACCTGCTGATTGACAGGCCGCTACCAATGGATGACTTTAATACTTTGCTGTAAAGTTGACTTTCAAAAGTAGTTAGCTTGTCGTCTAGCACCATCAACCAGACTCCATTCAGAAAACCAGCGTTTTAACAGCAGTTATCTTGTGGTCTTGGAGACAGACCTAACAAAGCATGACTCAGCACTTTTGACTGATCACCATCATGATAGAGTTATTTCAGCATCCTTTCCATCTGGTTATTGATATTAAATCACAGATCAATACTTTATTCTGGGTCCTCCAGCTGTGGTGAACCAGCCCACGTGGGTCTTGCTGGATCCAGTGAGTCCAGTTTGGTGAAATCCACCGAGCACCTAAGAAAGTAGTCATGATGCTCCAAACATAAAAGGGCAACC
>CM056832.1:26359065-26386565 GCA_029853015.1 Chelidonichthys spinosus | reverse complement strand
CCATCCATCATCCATCCAACATCCATCCATCATCCATCCAACATCCATCCAAAATCCATCCATCCAAAATCCATCCATCATCCATCCAACATCCATCCATCATCCGTCCATAATCCATCCAACATCCATCCATCACCCATCCAACATCCATCCATCATCCATCCATCACCCATCCAACATCCATCCATCATCCATCCATAATCCATCCAACATCCATCCATCACCCATCCAACATCAATCCAACATCCATCCATCATCTATCCAACATCCATCCATCATCCATCCATCCAACATCCATCCATCATCCATCCATCATCCATCCAACATCCATCCATCCATCCATCCATCCATCCAACATCCATCCATCATCCATCCATCATCCATCCAACATCCATCCATCCATCCATCACCCATCCATCCAACATCCATCCAACATCCATCCATCCATCCATCACCCATCCATCCATCATCCATCCAACATCCATCCATCATCCATCCATCCATATTTATTATTAATACTTCCGGTTAAGAGGCCTGCTCTGCAAATGCTGCTCTTCTGAAATCTGATATCCCTGTTCACGTGTGTGTGTACGTGTGTTTGTCTGTGTGTGTGTGTGTGTGTGTGTTCTGCATGTACACTATGTGTGCCTCATTGATCTACTATAACTTTTGCCTTCTCAATGCAGCCCAATCCTTGAGTCATTAGAGAGTCAGTGCACTGTGATCATAAACATGCTGTAAGTCCCGACGTGTAACCAATCACCATCATGATACGAGGCTGTATATATTCTTATTATTATTATCTAGTTATCCTTCGTTTCTGCAGAGACCTAATGATGACCTTATTCAAGATGATTTCATATCTGTGATGCATTAAAAGTAGATTTATTAGGATGCTTTAGAGCCACTTTGAGAGTTTTAAACATTTTGATGATTATAATCGGGATATAATGGTTAATCACAATTATTGAATGTACATATCACCTGATCGTCTGTTGGCACCACACATTCTCCTGAGTCGAGAGCAACACGGTGAAGGTCCAACACACGGCCGGACCGCTGAGCCCCGTACACAACCCATCTACAGGGATTATTGTGAACTGGAGCATCACAGCTCCTCATGAACCAGATTAATAGGAGGTCTACAGACGGGGAGGTCCCGGGTCATCTGTGACCCTGAGGGGGTCAGAGGGTCACCAGATAACCGGCTCACAGGGGATACCTGCTCACCGTTGGCCTCGTGTAGCAGAGATGGATTATTGTGTGGCGGTGCTGCGATCATCACAACCACTCTCTCTCCCACTGTCTATTTATAGTTCACAGAGCTCTCCCTCCTCCTCCCTCCTCCTCCCTCCTCCTCAGATTCTCCACGCTGAATGCCAAATGTTTTAAAAGGAGAAGGTGACGAAAAAAACGACGCACTAAACCAGAGTGGCATGATCTGAAGACTTCCTGTCACGTTATAGTGGCCAAAATAATTCCAAAAAATACATTGGCCACCAGGGGGCGACTCCTCTCTGGTCGTATAGAAGTCTATGAGAAAATGGTCCTACTTCTCTCTGCTGGCCACCAGGGGGCGACTCCTCTCTGGTTGTATAGAAGTCTATGAGAAAATGGTCCTACTTCTCTCTGCTGGCCACCAGGGGGCGACTCCTCTCTGGTTGTATAGAAGTCTATGAGAAAATGGTCCTACTTCTCTCTGCTGGCCACCAGGGGGCGACTCCTCTCTGGTTGTATAGAAGTCTATGAGAAAATGGTCCTACTTCTCTCTGCTGGCCACCAGGGGGCGACTCCTCTCTGGTTGTATAGAAGTCTATGAGAAAATGGTCCTACTTCTCTCTGCTGGCCACCAGGGGGCGACTCCTCTCTGGTTGTATAGAAGTCTATGAGAAAATGGTCCTACTTCTCTCTGCTGGCCACCAGGGGGCGACTCCTCTCTGGTTGTATAGAAGTCTATGAGAAAATGGTCCTACTTCTCTCTGCTGGCCACCAGGGGGCGACCCCTCTCTGGTTGTATAGAAGTCTATGAGAAAATGGTCCTACTTCTCTCTGCTGGCCACCAGGGGGCGACTCCTCTCTGGTTGTATAGAAGTCTATGAGAAAATGGTCCTACTTCTCTCTGCTGGCCACCAGGGGGCGACTCCTCTCTGGTTGTATTGAAGTCTATGAGAAAATGAGCCTAAACATATGACCCGAAAAGTGATCCAGATAAGGGGCCGCTATGATCCACCGGTCGCTCCTCCACAGTCCAAATATGGTCACTTCTTTCGACTGGTTACAAAAATACAAAGATGGCAACAGCCAAAATGCCGAACCTGAAGCTTCAAAACCGTTGTCCACAAACTAACCGGTGACGTCACCATGATGACGTCCACTTCTGACGTCCACTTCTGACGTTCAGGCTGTGGTTGGGTGTGGTTGGCACCTTAATCTGGATTAACTGCCAAATTAGAAGCCCGGTAGTTCGTGTAATCCTGCTGACAACGTTCCAACGCCCTGGCCATTTGACTGCAGGCAATTCCTCTAGGCCCAGAACACCCTGGGGCCAGAACGTCACGGGGCCAGAACGCCGTGGGGCCAGAACGTCACAGGGCCAGAACGCCATGGGGTCAGAACGCCAGGGGTCCAGAACTTCACGGGGCCAGAACGCCACGGGGTCAGAACGCCACAGGGCCAGAATGCCACGGGGCCAGAACGTCACTGGGCCAGAACGCCACGGGGCCAAGACGCCACAGGGCCAAGACGCCACAGGCCCAGAACGCCGCGGGGCCAGAACGCCGTGGGGCCAGAAGGTCAGGGGCCAGAACGCCACGGGGTCAGAACACCAGGGGTCCAGAACGTCACGGGGCCAGAACGCCACAGGGTCAGAACACCACAGGGCCAGAACGCCACGGGGCCAAGACGTCACGGGGCCAGAACGCCACGGGGCCAAGACGTCACGTGGCCAGAACGCCACGGGGCCAGAACGCCACGGGGCCAGAACGCCCCGGGGCCAAGACGTCACGTGGCCAGAACGCCACGGGGCCAGAACGCCACGGGGCCAGAACGCCACGGGGCCAAGACGTCACGTGGCCAGAACGCCACGGGGCCAGAACGCCACGGGGCCAGAACGCCACGGGGCCAAGACGTCACTTGGCCAGAACGCCACGGGGCCAGAACGCCACGGGGCCAAGACGTCACGTGGCCAGAACGTCACGGGGCCAGAATGTCACGGGGCCAACTGATACAGTCGGGGTACTATGAGGGCACACCGTTAAAGTAATGAGGGGGAATCCAACTATCAAAGAAAAAGACGACATATTACTCATCATACATACATGTACAATCAATCAACTTTAATTGCCAGACTCTTGGTCCATTAAAGGCCAAATACAATGATTAGACCGAGGTGTACCAACCATGCTGACTGTTTTACAGTCTGTTAGCCGGTCAGAACATTCATATAAATATTAAAGAGGGCTGGTGATAGAAGCCCCCCCACGACCCCCATTACCAACACCACATGGTGTAGAGACTGCATTCCCATTGGACCTGCATGCTCTGGTTCACCTTTATGACAGGATCCTAGTTATGCTGTTGGACTGCTTTCAGAACAGATTATTGTGATCCACTCTGTCAAAAGCCTTCCATGCATCAATAAAACCCATGTTGACATACATGTACACGTGTTGACATACATGTACACGTGTTGACATACATGTACACGTGTTGACATACATGTACACAAACATTCCACCACAATAGGAACATTACAACAGCGTTACAACATCACCTGTACCTGATAACAGTATATAACATGCACTTCTCATCAAACCAGTTTGAACTTGATGACACTACCGCACACATCAAAGAACGCATACACGCGCCCACGTGCACGCACGCACACGGCGGATCAGGCCCGACCCAGGAACACAATTCAAGCAGCAGCAGCACATCAGGCAGTGATGGTGTGTGTGAGATTAAAGACAGCTCGGTTATATAACGCAGCACGGTGGCACAGCACAGTGGACCCGGACCCTGGCTGCACCAGGAGCCGACCTGTGGCAGCACCAGGACCCGGACCCTGGCTGCACCAGGAGCCGACCTGTGGCAGCACCAGGACCCGGACCCTGGCTGCACCAGGAGCCGACCCGTGGCAGCACCAGGACCCGGACCCTGGCTGCACCAGGAGCCGACCTGCACCTGGCAGCACCAGGACCCGGACCCTGGCTGCACCAGGAGCCGACCTGTGGCAGCACCAGGACCCGGACCCTGGCTGCACCAGGAGCCGACCTGTGGCAGCACCAGGACCCGGACCCTGGCTGCACCAGTAGCCAACCCGTGGCAGCACCAGAAGCCGACCCGTGGCAGCACCAGGACCCGGACCCTGGCTGCACCAGGAGCCGACCCGTGGCAGCACCAGGACCCGGACCCTGGCTGCACCAGGACCCAGACCATGGCTGCACCAGGACCCTACCCGTGGCTGCACCAGGACCCGGACCCTGGCTGCACCAGGAGCCGAACCGTGGCTGCACCAGGACCCGGACCGTGGCTGCACCAGGAGCCAAACCGTGGCTGCACCAGGACCCAGACCGTGGCTGCACCAGGACCCCGACCCTGGCTGCACCAGGAGCCGAACCGTGGCTGCACCAGGAGCCGGTTCACATCCCAAAACCCCGGACCTCAGACTGCACTGATGTTCTGCATCGTAATACAACAACGCCGAAGATCGCGGTCCTGTAAACTTTCTTTAGGGCGGCTCGTTGCCGTCTCTTTCTACGGTTTCGGTGAGTCACGTGCGCGCCGAGAAGGTTTAACGAGTTGAACAACATCCGAAGTCTCGTTCGGTCGCGTGGCGGTTGTAAACAACGAGCCCGGTCAGAAAAACTCTCGTTTCTCGACGCAGTTCCGCAGCACGCTGTCCGCGCGCGACCAGCGGTGCGTAACGGGAATCCCAGCTGATCAAATCCGCTCCGTGTGTGTGTGTGTGTGTGTGCGTGTGTGTGTGTGTGTGTGTGTGTGTGTGTGTGTGTGAAAGTGTGTGTGTGTGTGTGTGAAGTGTGTGTGGTGTGTGTGTTTGGTGTGTGTGTGGTGTGTGTGTGTGTGTGTGTGCGTGTGTGTGGTGTGTGTGTGGTGTGTGTGTGTGTGTGTGTGTGGGTGTGGTGTGTGTGTGTGTGTGTGTGCGTGTGTTGTGTGCGTGTGTGGTGTTGTGTGTGTGTGTGTGTGTGTGTGGGTGTGTGTGTGTGTGTGTGCGTGTGTGTGTTGTGTGTGTGGTGGGTGTGCGTGTGTGGTGTGTGTGTGTGTGTGTGGTGTGTGTGTGTGTGTGTGTGTGTGTGTGTGTGGTGTGGGTGTGTGTGCTGGTGTGTGTGTGTGTTTATCGTCCATAACAATGTTTCTGTTCTGTTTGTCGGTTCTTAATGTAATAATAACTAAACGAGAAACTGACTGTGTGCCGGATCCGTGAGTCGCGACTGTGTGTTGTGGGCGTTGGGTGGTGGTTATGAGAGCCACTACCGTATGTGAGAGTGTCCAGCGTGTGCTCGTGGAGAAATAGACTCCGTAAAGTGTGTGTGTGCAGGGAGGAGTCACTCCGCGGCGGCCGAGAGTCGTAGTTTCGTGTTTGACCAAACAAACTATGAAAGGATCCGGATCCGTCCGATCCTCCGTGATGTCAAGTCGCCGGTGTGGTGTGCGTTCGTACAATGAGAAAAGAGAGACGTGAGAGAGGAGATCCGTGCGTGGATGATAATACGTTTGAAACTCAGTTCTGAGTAGTTAAGTTTTCAAGTAGATGTTGTGTACGCTACACACACACACACTGTGCGACACACCACACACTGTGTACAGTAAGTGTTGTCAGGTGTGCTGATGCGTGTGTCGTCTCTGCGTAGCAGCGTTGTGGTGTGCCAGCTGGTATGAACGGTGTGAGGGCGTCAGAGATCGTGTCCCGCCCACATGCGGTTGGGCCATAAGCGGCGTGCGGAGGAAGGAAGGTAAGGGTGGTCGGCGGCAGAACTCGTCACCTGCTCCTCCACAGTGGTGCGGTGGGGTGGAGCGCGCTCCGTGGCCCGGTGACGAAGTGGACCGAGGCTGAGGACCGTGAATGTGATGACAAATATAAATAGATCGATGAAGACAGCTTCGATCATCGGGCTCTACAGTATGAATATCAGTGTGTGTGCTGGGTTACTCCGTCGCTGACAATGACTTCTTCATTTGCGGTTCTTAAATGTAATAACATAACTAAACAGAAACCTGAACTTGGACCCGGATCCGGAGCAGCGACACTCGGGTTCGGGGTCCGTTGGAGATGCGGGTTATGAGAGCCACTCACCCGCTATGGCAGAGCCGTCCAGCACGGTGCTCGGCGAGGAAAGTAGACTCCGAAAAAGGATGTCGGTCGTCAGGGCAGGAAGATCACTCCGCGGCGGCCGAGAGCTCTCATTTCGGTTTTACCCCAAAACAAACCCAACAAACGGATCCAGGATCCGTCCGATCCTCCGATGTCACAGATCGCCGGGCTGGTGCTGCGTTCACGTACAATGAGAAAACAGAGAGACGGACAGAGAGGAGATCCCGTGCGTGGATGATCAATACGTTATAAAACTCAGCTTACTGTAGAGTTAAGTTTTCAAGTAGAATAGCTTTTTACACACACACACACACACACACACACACACACACACACACACACACACACACACGAAGTACAGTTACGTCACAGGTGGGCTGACATGCTTGTTTCCCTCTACTTGAGCAGCGCTCATTTTTTCCCAGCGGTACATGAACGCAGTGACTCAGAGGTGCGTCAGAGCATCGTGTCCCGCCCACATCGCGGTTGCGGGCCAATAAGCGCGCGTGCGGAAGGAAGGAAGGTAAGCGGGTAAACACGCGCGCGAGGCAGAACTCGTCACGCTGCTCCTCCACAGTCGCGTGCGGGGGGGGGACGCCGACGACTACCGGGCCCCGGTGACCGGAAGTGGACCGAGGCGAGGACCGTGAATGTGATGACAAATATGAAATAGATCGATGGAAGACAGCTTCGATCCATCGGGACTCTACAGTATAATATCAGTCATGTGTGATGCTGCGGCGCCCTCTGCTGGTGGACATTATCATCATCACCTGTAGACACAGGACAGGGTTCAGTTTGAACAAACGTGGACTATAATGTTGAATTTTATCATAACGTATATTTCTCATATTCCCAGTAGTGTGTGGGCCGGTCACCGTGTTAGGGTTCTATGTCGTCTCATAGAACGTTGGCTCTTTATATTACAGGGTTTCTTATTGGGTTCCAGCCGACAAACAAATCAATATACATTACATTTACATTTAGGTCATTTAGCAGACGCTTTTGTCCAAAGCGACTTACAATAAGTACATTTGTCAAAAGAAGGAAACAAAGAAACCACGACGTATCATTGCCGATAAAGTAAGAGCTAAAAATAGAACAAGTGTTAGGTCCTCATCTGAGTAAAGTAGTACTTCAAGAGCAACAGTGCTAAGATCAGAGTGCTATAGTAAGTTTTTTTTTTTTTTTTTTTGGGGGGGGGTGTCGAGGGAGGGTGCTAGTGGGTCATGCTATGTAGAGTCAAGGTGAAGTCTGAACAGGTGAGTCTTGAGCCTTTTTCGGAAGATGGCAAATGACTCTGCTGTCCTGACATTGGTCGGGAGTTCGTTCCACCACTGAGGACCAGAACAGAGAAGAGTCTGGACTTTGCTGAGCGACATTTGCTTGATTTCAGCGATGGTGATACCAGCCGGCCAGCTGAGTAGAAGAGCGAAGTGCTCGCTTCGGGCATGAGGTTTGACCAGTGTTTGAAGGTAGAAGGGTGCCGTTCCATTGATGGCCCTGAAGGCCAGTGTCATCGTCTTGAATTGGATGCGTGCTGCAACAAGGGAGCCAGTGGAGGTCACGGAGGAGGGGTCACGTGGGAGAATTTGGGTAGATTGAAGATAAGGCGTGCTGCAGCATTCTGGATACGCTGTAATGGTTTAATCGCAGAGGCCGGGAGTCCGGCCAGGAGAGAGTTGCAGTAGTCAAGGCGGGAGATGACCAGTGCTTGGACCAAGAGCTGCGTTGCATCCTTTGTGAGGAGGGTCCGAATCCTGCGGATATTGTAGAGGGCGAATCTGCAGGATCGGGCCACAGCAGTGATGTTGGGGGTGCAGGATAGTTGGTCATATCTTTGGATCTATTGATCCATTTATTCACAGAGTGCTGTAATGTCTCTATTTATTCATCCATCCATCCATTGTCTTCCGCTTATCCGGGACCGGGTCGCGGGGGCAGCTGCCTGAGCAGGGTGACATAGTCACTCCAGCGTGTCCTGGGTCTTCCTCGGGGTCTCCTCCCGGTGGGGCATGCCTGGAACACCTCCTGAGGGAGGCGTCCAGGGGGCATCCGATACAGATTTTATTGTATTTATTTATTCATAAATGCAAATAATCCTAACCTGCATTATTAGATACCCGAATGTCCCCAAGAGGATGAATACAGTTTCATTTAGAAAAACAACATGGCTCCATCCAGAAACGCCTTAAACTGTCATTCTCTCTGCTGGCCACCAGGGGGCGACTCCTCTCTGGTTGTATAGAAGTCTATGAGAAAATGGTCCTACTTCTCTCTGCTGGACACCAGGGGGCGACTCCTCTCTGGTTGTATAGAAGTCTATGAGAAAATGGTCCTACTTCTCTCTGCTGGCCACCAGGGGCGATCTCTCTGTTTGTATAGAAGTCTATGAGAAAATGGTCCTACTTCTCTCTGCTGGCCACCAGGGGGCGACTCCTCTCTGGTTGTATAGAAGTCCATGAGAAAATGGTCCTACTTCTCTCTGCTGGCCACCAGGGGGCGACTCCTCTCTGGTTGTATAGAAGTCTATGAGAAAATGGTCCTACTTCTCTCTTGATGTATTATCTCAGTAAACATTGTAAACATGAGTTTATGGTCTCAATCTCTAGTTTCAAGTCTTCTTCAATCCAGCATGATGTTCATTTAGTACATTATGTTTAGTTCATCTTAAATAATTACATAATATACTTCAGAATCAGAATTCAGAAGGTTCAAATATTTCAATATAATAAACTATAAACTAAAATCAACTATTTTTTGTCAGACTTGACGTTCACAATGATGACGTCATCACAGACAAAAGTCTCCTTTGTTTCGTCACTCTTCTCACCCACAAGCCTCCCCTGATGAAACATCCCATAAACACAATGTGGGAATCGAACTCACCGCACAGAGCCCGTTTCTATGGTGACGCGGCCATCGTTTACATTGTCTGTTCTTTAATGACGTCAGTTGTTTGGTTTTAATCTCCTCATTCATTCTACGTCTTCGCTCCCCTGCGCACGTGCCGTTCGGTCGCGAACCCGCGTGCGTGACAGTGGTTCGCTCGCGCACGCGCATCCCTCTTCCCGCCTCTAAAAAGTCCTGCAAAGCCGTCTAAGCGGCTCAGTCTGTCTGACCGGAGCGAACATGAGCTACGGGGACCGGTACAGCTCGTCTTCCTACCGGAAGATCTTCGGGGACTCCCCCAAGTTCCCGGTCTCCTCGTCCCGCATGGGCAGCGCGTCCCCGCGGGCCTCCGCGGGGCCCCGCTCCGGTGGCGCCGCGTCCCGCAACAGCGCGTCCTCCCTGAGCCTGTACCGGCGGGTCGGCCGTTCCACCTCCTACTCTCCGGTGCGCACCGACTCCCTCGACCTGAGCCAGACCTCCGTGGCCACCGGGGAGCTGAAGGTCATCCGGACCAACGAGAAGGAGCAGCTGCAGGTGGGTCACTGCAAAGAAACAGGTGTTAAAGACGATGACGTCATCAGATCCACCCTTACTGTCTAATTGGCTTCCTGCAGTAGGACAATACTAGTAATAATCCACCTGACTGAAGATCAGAATGACGTCATCACACCAAATATCACCATATTCAGAGCCGTGTCTGGCCTTTGGGGGGCCATGTGCAGGATTCTGTTTGGGGGGGGGCTATTGTGTCAAACGAAGATGCCTTTAAGGTGATCCGTAGAGATGCATCACTCTGTTCCACTTTACCAAGAAAACAGGCTTTATCTAAAACCTCTCCAATCCAAATTAAACAGCTCAAGTTGACCCAAACAAGCTGCAGGAAATAACAACACAAGGTAGAAACATCGAGGCACCTTTGTGTCATTAAATGCAACATATGCAGCGTTTCCATCAGTCACATGGTGCTACCAGCCAGCCCGCTCAAGTTTCTGAAGATGACCAAATACCTGGATGACGATATTCTGTGGCGGTTTCTGCTGCTGTTGATGAATCAACATTTTGTTTGTGACTCTAACGAGCGTGTTTCCTGTTCAGGGTCTGAACGACCGCTTCGCCATGTTCATCGATAAGGTGCGCCACCTGGAGCAGCAGAACAAGGTGCTGGAGATGGAGCTGGTGACGCTGCGGCAGAAGCAGGGCGAGCCGTCCCGCGTGGCCCACCTGTACCAGCAGGAGATCCGGGACCTCCGGGCCCAGCTGGAGGAGCTGAGCCGGGACAAGAACCGCATCCTGATTGAGAGGAACAACATGGAGGACGAGCTGCAGGTAACACGACATCCTCTGGTCACCTTTAATCCAGGGTTGGTACAGGTGCTGGAATCCTGGAAAACACTTTCATTTTAGTGTGGTGTTTCCAAGGTTTGAAAAGGCATCTATGATAGAACAGAGAAAAGAAGATCTTCATATCTGAGGGACTGAAAACAGCATTTCCTGACATTTCTTTATGAAAAATGACTTTTGATGATGAACAGATGATGAAAATAGTTGGTGATTATATTTCTGTGGATCTGTTAGTGGAATTAGTTTTCCTTTCATTTGTGGTCCTTCTGTAAAAAGCTGTCTCCAAACATCATGTTGGTTGTTTAGAGGACAAGAACATCTCATTTAATGTGATGAACAAGTGACAGAATAAGTAGACTGAATACTGACCATTGGATTGGTACAAAGATGGAGTTTACCACAGCTGGAAGGGGCTGGAAAAGCATGGACATGCACCTTGAAATGCTGGAAAGGTGCTTGAATGTGTCTCTCCAGAAGCTCGCTGTGAAGTACGAGGAGGAGATGAGGGCTCGTGAGGAAGCGGAGCAGATCCTGAGGTCCTTCAGGAAGGACGTGGATGACGCCACCACCGTCCGCCTGGACCTGGAGCGCCGCGTGGAGTCGCTGATGGACGAGATCTCCTTCCTGAGGAAGGTGCACGACGAGGAAATCCAGGAGCTGAGCAACATGATGGAGGAGCAGCAGGTCTCCGTGGAGCTGGAGGTCGCTAAGCCGGACCTCACCTCGGCCCTGAAGGAGATCCGCAACCAGTACGAGTCCATCGCCTCAAAGAACCTGCAGTCGGCCGAGGAGTGGTACAAGAGCAAGTTCGCCAGTCTCAGCGAGCAGGCGACCCGGAGCAACGAGGCCATGAGGGCCAGCCGGGACGAGATCAGCGAGTTCAGGAGGCAGCTGCAGTCCAAGACCATCGAGATGGAGAGCCTGAGGGGCGCCAACGAGTCTCTGGAGAGGCAGATCGCAGAGATGGATGACGCTCACAATGCCGAAGTCTCAGCCATGCAGGCAAGTGGTCTCCGTCCTCAGGGTTCCTTTCGCGTCGTCAGTGTTCCCGTAGTGTCGTCAGAGTTCCCTAAGCATTGTCAGAGTTCCCTAAGCATCGTCAGGGTTCTTTTAGCATCGTCGGGGTTCCTTTAGCGTCGTCAGGGTTCCCTAAGCATCGTCAGGGTTCCTTTAGTGTCGTCAGGGTTCCCTAAGCATTGTCAGGGTTCCTTTAGTGTCGTCAGGGTTCCCTAAGCATTGTCAGGGTTCCTTTAGCATCATCAGGGTTCCCTAAGCATCGTCAGGGTTCCTTTAGCGTCGTCAGGGTTCCCTAAGCATCGTCAGGGTTCCTTTAGTGTCGTCAGGGTTCCCTAAGCATTGTCAGGGTTCCTTTAGTGTCGTCAGGGTTCCCTAAGCATTGTCAGGGTTCCTTTAGCATCATCAGGGTTCCTTTAGCATCGTCAGGGTTCTTTTAGTGTCGTCAGGGTTCCTTTAGCATCATCAGGGTTCCTTTAGCATCGTCAGGGTTCTTTTAGCGTCGTCAGGGTTCTTTTAGCGTCGTCAGGGTTCCTTTAGCATCGTCAGGGTTCCTTTAGTGTCGTCAGGGTTCCCTAAGCATTGTCAGGGTTCCTTTAGCATCATCAGGGTTCCTTTAGCATCGTCAGGGTTCTTTTAGCGTCGTCAGGGTTCCTTTAGCGTCGTCAGGGTTCCCTAAGCATCGTCAGGGTTCCTTTAGTGTCGTCAGGGTTCCCTAAGCATTGTCAGGGTTCCTTTAGTGTCGTCAGGGTTCCCTAAGCATTGTCAGAGTTCCCTAAGCATCGTCAGGGTTCTTTTAGCATCGTCGGGGTTCCTTTAGCGTCGTCAGGGTTCCCTAAGCATCGTCAGGGTTCCTTTAGTGTCGTCAGGGTTCCCTAAGCATTGTCAGGGTTCCTTTAGTGTCGTCAGGGTTCCCTAAGCATTGTCAGGGTTCCTTTAGCATCATCAGGGTTCCTTTAGCATCGTCAGCGTTCTTTTAGCGTCGTCAGGGTTCCTTTAGCATCGTCAGGGTTCCTTTAGTGTCGTCAGGGTTCCCTAAGCATTGTCAGGGTTCCTTTAGCATCATCAGGGTTCCTTTAGCATCGTCAGGGTTCTTTTAGCATCGTCAGGGTTCCTTTAGCGTCGTCAGGGTTCCCGTAGCGTTGTCAGGGTTCCCGTAGCATCGTCAGGGTTCCCGTAGTGTTGTCAGGGTTCCCGTAGTGTTGTCAGGGTTCCCGTAGTGTTGTCAGGGTTCCCGTAGCGTTGTCAGGGTTCCCGTAGCGTTGTCAGGGTTCCTGTCTGGTTGCATAGAAGTCTAGTCTAATCATAATGCCCTAAATAAGTTCTGATTCAGGTTCAGGGTCTGAAGTGGGTCTGTGACTTCGGTGTGTGGTAGCCATGGTAACGAGCCTCTGTGACTGTGAGGCTGACTGATGAGTGCGTGCCGATTAATCTCTGACGAGGCAGGAAGGCCTTAAGAAGGGACAGCTAAGCCCCGGAGGTTTCTGTAGTCCAGCAGGGACCGGCCGTCCAGACAAGCTGATATCATGGCGGATTAAAAGCAGGCTCAGGTGAACCCGTTTGACCACACCGAGAATAAAAACCGCCTCCTTTTTCTCCTGGACCAGGAAACCATTGGCCACCTGGACGGCGAGCTGAGGAACCTGAAGGGCGAGATGACCCAGCACCTGAGGGAGTACCAGGACCTGCTCAACGTCAAGATGGCCCTGGACATCGAGATCGCCGCCTACAGGTGCTGACCCCACTAAAGGACCCAGCAAGACCAGTTCAGATTCTGTTTACACCTCGTGAGGTTTGTTAAGGTGGAGCTGAAATGCTGTTACCAGGGAAACAGGAGGCGGGACTTAACGTTGGGAGGAATCTGACTTAATGGTCCAAAAGATAAACTCACCACCTTCTCCAGCTCTGATTGGTCGATGAATGGAGCCTCAGAGATAGAGCGAGTCGTCCTCCAATCAGAAGATCAGTAGTTCACAGGGTTGGTACGGGTGCTGGAAATCCTTGACAACACTTCAAGTGTGTTGTTCTCAAGGTTTGAAAAGTGCTTGGATGTAGACTAAAGGTCTATAAATGTGTGTTGTATGTGATGACATCTATGATAGAACAGAGAAAAGAAGATCTCCATATCTGAGGGACTGAAAACATCATTTCCTGACATTTCTTTATGAAAAATGACTTTTGATGATGAACAGATGATGAAAATAGTTGGTGATTATATTTCTGTGGATCTGTTAGTGGAATTAGTTTTCCTTTCATTTGTGGTCCTTCTGTAAAAAGCTGTCTCCAAACATCATGTTGGTTGTTTAGAGGACAAGAACATCTCATTTAATGTGATGAACAAGTGACAGAATAAGTAGACTGAATACTGACCATTGGGTTGGTACAAAGATGGAGTTTACCACAGCTGGAAGGGGCTGGAAAAGCATGGAGATGCACCTTGAAATGATTTAAAAAGTGCTTGAATTCGACTTTGGAGAAGGTGGAGGAACCCTGAGTTCCTGAATCCCAGCTCCATCTCCGTGCCGGAGTGTCCATTGGATTTTTCTATAAAAGTACGAAGTAATTGATCTTTCCAGTCCGTTTATCATTATGAATAGTTGGGTTGGGTCTGTGGTCTAGCGGGGTCTGAGTGTGTCCGGTCTGACTTGTGTTTCTTTGGTCTTCTGAGGAAACTGCTGGAGGGGGAGGAGACTCACTTTAACTCAGGGATGTCGTTTGGTGCTGTCGGCTACAGCTACCAGCCGAGAGGCTCCGCCTCCAGGAGCAGCCAGCGGGAGAAGGACGCCGGCAAGAAGGAGAGCTTCAAGGAGAGCAGCGAGGACAAAGATGAGGCCGACATCAACTCCAACAACTGACGGGAGACAACTGACTGGTCACATGGTGTAGATAGTGAGTTGGTAGTCGGGGGCGACGCCGAGACGTCAACGATGGTGATAATCAATGTGTTGTAGTTAGAATGAGGCGTACGCCTCCATAGATGCCGTTTGGTGTTAAAGCAGATGCTGCACGTCTCCAGAGGACATGTTCAATACTTTGGACAGATGTCCATGTTGCTGCTGTCAGTTTGATTTCTACAGAGAAAGACACCGAACAGTGTTTTCAACGAGCTACGTCCGATAGCCGAGACGATGTCAGATTTACTGTGAAGCACGAAAACCGACATGAAGCCAGTTTGATGAGTGTTAAAGAGCTTAAAGACGACCTGTTTTCCCTCTTCTGGTTCCTACTAGAACGTCTTTACAGGCTTGCCCTCTCTGAAATGCTGTTTTACCTGCTGCCCCTCCCTCCCAAAAAGCCCACTCTGCTCTGACTGGTCCACCTTTGGACCTGGACTTTAGGATCCGACTACCTGGAGACGTTTTACATGAAGCCACCAACAAGAATCACTGAAGAGGAGGAGGGCGTCTTTAAGCAGTGTCCTCCTGTAGTTGGTGTCATGACGTTGTGGTGTGTAGAACATCGTCCTCCGTGTTGGAAGCCTGTAGAGCCAGAAGAAGACTTTGTTATAGAAACATACTGTAAAGACCTAGCTGATCATATTCAGTCCATGTGATTCCTGCAGAGTCGACGTTAAAACTAAGACTGAATAAAACACACGACTGAAGAACTGTTTCCTCGGCTTTTATTCCGAATCTTCACACAAGCACGTTAAGACACAAATAACAAAACTCACCTCAGAGACCAGAGATTTAAAACAAAGCTCATTCTGTTTTTAAATATTCAGGTAAATGGACCCGATTTGTAATTTCTACTCACATTTTCTAAACATGCTCATTCCTTTAGTTTTCATTTTTATTATTAATATGACGAGAGATTGAGTAGAAATATCCTTCGTAGAGATACTTTTACTTTGTGCACATTTCAGTACTTCTTCTGACTGGTCTGATGAGGTCAGAGGTCAGGATGGAGGGAACATGAAGCAGAGACGAACCAACACAGCATCACCTTCTAACAGTTTGACATTCAGGCTGACGTCTGCTGGAAGAAATATAAACTGAGCTAAAAAGGAAGTAGAAGGAAAAAGAAGAACAATACAAAACAGGACACATTATTAAACATCTCTCTTTATTAATTCATTCTGGTAAATCCAGTAGGAAAGGTATTTCATAAAACTGTACAGCTGCTTGTGAGCTCCGGTGAGAATCAGCAGAGCGTTGATACAAAAACTTTAAATCAAACGTGAAAATCAATAAGAAGCTACTTGAGATCCATAAACAAACTTTGGTAGTTTAAAGCCCTTAAATCCCCCTGAGATCATCAAAGAATTAAAGACGCCAGCGAGTCTCTGGTTTCATAGAAAAGTTGATGACGCAGAATCGGCTCCAAACTCAGCATCGGTCCTCCAGAGGTCCAGCTGAGGACCGGACCAGGAAATCAGAAGAATCACAACATTAGTTACCTCTTCTAAGCTCAACCACAGCTGGTTGCTAGGCGACGGGAGACTGCAGACCAGACCGTCTGATTTCACTGAGTGACCTGAAGGACCTGGAGAACGGACTCTGAGTCGGGACACGGCGGTTCAGTAGTTCCAGCTTCGTTCTTGTGCGGTGGAAGAGAACGAAGCCTTAAAAAGACGTCCCTGCAGTTTGACGTCTCCGTTCATCAGGTAAAAATTTATTTCGCTTGTTGCCACTTCAGCAAATCACATGTCACGGTGTCACAGTCATCCTGAAATCAAGCTGGCGTTGAGAAGAGTTGAGGTTTACAATCAAACTATAAAGAAGTCCAGCGTGGAGGTCTTCTCTCTCACAGGAAAGGCTTCCTGATATCACAGAAGGCAGCAGTGAAGAACGTGTGACGCCACAGCAGAAACTTTAGTCCACATCAGAGTCTGACGAAAGGTTCAGTTCATCCTGAGGATAAGGTCTGGATGACGAGTGTGATCCAGGTCTCAAGATCAGGACTGGGAGGGCAGGACCAGACCGAAGTGCAGCACCAGCAGACCGTCCTGGAAACATCAGCATCACTCAGAATGTCTTCTACATTTAGATGGAGGACGTGTGTTTCTGTGCTGCTTACCTGCAGCGCCTCGTCACCCGCAGAGTCCTGGATGTCTTTGAGGGACTGGTAGTGATCCAGGAGGTGGTCTCCACAAACCACATCCACCTGCAGAACACACAAGACCACTTCAGACCTCTGCAGGCAGAACTGACCAACACACAGACCCTGACAGACTTTATAAAAGCATCCAGGTTGGTCCTACCTGGATTTAAATAATGTGATGGACTGAATTAACATCATGCATGACCATAAACTCATGTTTACAATGTTTACTGAGATAATACATCAACAGAGAAGTAGGACCATTTTCTCATAGACTTCTATACAACCAGAGAGGAGTCGCCCCCTGGTGGCCAGCAGAGAGAAGTAGGACCATTTTCTCATAGACTTCTATACAACCAGAGAGGAGTCGCCCCCTGGTGGCCAGCAGAGAGAAGTAGGACCATTTTCTCATAGACTTCTATACAACCAGAGAGGAGTCGCCCCCTGGTGGCCAGCAGAGAGAAGTAGGACCATTTTCTCATAGACTTCTATACAACCAGAGAGGAGTCGCCCCCTGGTGGCCAGCAGAGAGAAGTAGGACCATTTTCTCATAGACTTCTATACAACCAGAGAGGAGTCGCCCCCTGGTGGCCAGCAGAGAGAAGTAGGACCATTTTCTCATAGACTTCTATACAACCAGAGAGGAGTCGCCCCCTGGTGGCCAGCAGAGAGAAGTAGGACCATTTTCTCATAGACTTCTATACAACCAGAGAGGAGTCGCCCCCTGGTGGCCAGCTGAGGATGACAGACTGTCATCTCCTGGATATTTATGAATGAGTGGAAGGAAACTGAAGAACAATAAAAGCATGTAAGTGTTGGACTTATACAACTGACCTCAATACAATGGACAGTGACCTTTGGTTAAGTCGTCCTCTCCAGGTTTGTCCACTGAGATCAGCAAATCAACGCTAAGCTGTTAATCCTCATCCACGTGCTACTAAATATAAAACGCACCTGAACACTCGAACCGACTGTAACGCCTCCGTCTGTGTTCGGAGGGAAAGAGACTTTAAAACACACGACGACGTGAGGCATCACTGCTCATGTGGTTCTAATCAGATACAGCTGTTCTTAAGGAACAACTCCGGTATCTGGTTCTGATGAGGGGGCGGGGCATCTCTGACGAACACACCGGAGTGGACTTTATGGGAGGGAGGGCCAGCAGGTCAAACACAGGGGTCCTACACCTTTCCCAAAGTCACATTCAAGCACTTTCCAAGCATTTCCAGGTGCATCTCCATGCTTTTCCAGCCCCTTCCAGCTGTGGTAAACTCCATCTTTGTACCAATCCAATGGTCAGTATTCAGTCTACTTATTCTGTCACTTGTTCATCACATTAAATGAGATGTTCTTGTCCTCTAAACAACCAACATGATGTTTGGAGACAGCTTTTTACAGAAGGACCACAAATGAAAGGAAAACTAATTCCACTAACAGATCCACAGAAATAGAATCACCAACTATTTTCATCATCTGTTCATCATCAAAAGTCATTTTTCATAAAGAAATGTCAGGAAATGCTGTTTTCAGTCCCTCAGATATGGAGATCTTCTTTCCTCTGTTCTATCATAGATGTCATCACATACAACACACATTCCAAGCACTTTCAAGCACTTTAATCAAATCCCCAAAAATCCTAAATTCAAACCTTGAAAACACCAAAATACATTGTGTGTTCTCAAGGATTTCCAGGACCCATTCCAACCCTGCAAACAGCGTTTCAGACAGAAGAGAGCTGCTGCAGCACAGCCTGATGGGACATGAAAGCCTGTAGAGACGTTCTAGTAGGAACCAGAAGGAGAGAACAGGTCTGTGATTGGGTACATGGAGGTCACACGTTGAACCCTGTGACTCTGCACGGTGACGCTGTAATGCCGGCTTCCTCTGCTGTCCTGCTTCCAAGTCCGTCTAAAGCACCAATCAGGATCAGGGAAGAGGTCCCGTCCGTCGGGTGAACCCATTAGCCGTAAGCCGGCAGACTCACCTGGCAGCCTGAGCTGAGCTCCATCTTCCTCCTGATGAAGAGCTCCACGTGGCGGACGGTGGCCTCACCCGACACTCGGACGTACCGCCTCTCCAACGGCTGGGGGGGACAGGGGGAGTTATTATCCATCTTGTCTTTATAGTTTCTGTTATAATGCACAATTATAACATAATCATATGCATAATACCAGTAATTAATATCAAGTTATGAATACAGATTGTTACCTTGTAGTTATTGATCCCCTCTTCAGCCCTGAAAACAAAGCAGGAGTCAATAGACAGTGATGACAACTTTTTTTGGTGCAAAACAAGCAGTGGAGTTAAGAAAATGGCTCCACCTAGTGGCACGTCCATGTAACTGCAGTGTGATTTCAATCAACAAACTGGGTTTCAATTAGTTCCTCTAAACTGAAGGAACACAAGATGCCTCACACGGTTAGTGACACGTGTGCTGTTCACGCGTTTGTTGTGACAACACTGTTGCTAGGAAACAAACAGCTAAAATGGACCTCTGCTCTGTGGGCGTCATTTTATTTTCAGCATCAGGCTGAGAAAGACCCGGAGGCTGAACCTCCTCCCACCAACCTCCACCAGCCAGTGAAATACGTTGAATCACATCAACGAGAAACAGCCTCCGTGTGTTCGACGGTGGAAGTCTAGCCGGCTGATAATGATAAGTGATAATTGGTGGATTCTTACCCAACGAACTCCAGCAGCAGAGACACGTCGAGCTCCGGAGGGATGGTGAAGACGGACTGGGGGACGCTGTCCTTCTTCTGCCTCTTCATCACCACGGGACCGGACGGGGAGATGACCGCTGCCGAGGAAACAGACGCCCGCTCAGTGTGGAAATGAATCTAACTGATATCTGTAATGTGTGAATCAGCATTCAGGACCAAGACCCTGGTAGACCCCTACCTGGTTTTGGCACCACCAGCCCTCTCTCTTTGTAGTAGTTACACATTTGTTCTCTTTCGACTGTGGGACAAAACAAAGCAGAGCATCCACTGTTACAGTGTGCTGTGTCTAACTGTTCCTACTGTGTCCGATGTTCCTGCCGTGTCCGACTGTTCCTGCCGTGTCTGACTGTCCGTACCGTGTCCGACTGTCCGTACCGTGTCCGACTGTCCGTACCGTGTCCGACTGTCCGTACCGTGTCCGACTGTCCGTACCGTGTCTGACTGTCCGTACCGTGTCTGACTGTTCCTGCCGTGTCCGACTGTTCCTGCCATGTCCGACTGTTCCTGCCGTGTCTGACTGATCCCGTTGTGTCCGACTGTTCCTACTGTGTCTGACTGTCCCTACTGTGTCTGACTGTTCCTGTTGTGTCTGACTGTTCCTGTTGTGTCCGACTGTTCCTGTTGTGTCTGACTGTTCCTACTGTGTCTGACTGTCCCTACTGTGTCCGACTGTTCCTGGTGTGTCCGACTGTTCCTGTTGTGTCCGACTGTTCCTGTTGTGTCCGACTGTTCCTGTTGTGTCTGACTGTTCCTACTGTGTCTGACTGTTCCTACTGTGTCCGACTGTTCCTACTGTGTCCGACTGTTCCTGTTGTGTCTGACTGTTCCTACTGTGTCTGACTGTTCCTACTGTGTCTGACTGTTCCCGTTGTGTCCGACTGTTCCTACTGTGTCCGACTGTTCCTACTGTGTCTGACTGTTCCTACTGTGTCCGACTGTTCCTACTGTGTCCGACTGTTCCTGTTGTGTCTGACTGTTCCTACTGTGTCTGACTGTTCCTACTGTGTCTGACTGTTCCCGTTGTGTCCGACTGTTCCTGTTGTGTCTGACTGTTCCTACTGTGTCTGACTGTTCCCGTTGTGTCCGACTGTTCCTACTGTGTCCGACTGTTCCTGTTGTGTCCGACTGTTCCCGTTGTGTCCGACTGTTCCTGTTGTGTCTGACTGTTCCTACTGTGTCTGACTGTTCCTACTGTGTCCGACTGTTCCTGTTGTGTCTGACTGTTCCTACTGTGTCTGACTGTTCCTACTGTGTCCGACTGTTCCCGTTGTGTCCGACTGTTCCCGTTGTGTCTGACTGTTCCTACTGTGTGACTGTTCCCGTTGTGTCCGACTGTTCCTGTTGTGTCTGACTGTTCCTACTGTGTCTGACTGTTCCCGTTGTGTCCGACTGTTCCTGTTGTGTCCGACTGTTCCTGTTGTGTCCGACTGTTCCTGTTGTGTCCGACTGTTCCTGTTGTGTCTGACTGTTCCTGTTGTGTCTGACTGTTCCTACTCTAGACTGTTCCTGTTGTGTCTGACTGTTCCTACTCTAGACTGTTCCTGTTGTGTCTGACTGTTCCTACTCTAGACTGTTCCCGTTGTGTCTGACTGTTCCTACTCTAGACTGTTCCTGTTGTGTCTGACTGTTCCTACTCTAGACTGTTCCTGTTGTGTCTGACTGTTCCTACTCTAGACTGTTCCTGTTGTGTCTGACTGTTCCTACTCTAGACTGTTCCTGTTGTACTTACACTCCTCCAGGAAGGGAACCATCTTGTAAACGATGTCCTGCAGTTGTCTGTCGGGCCTGCAGGAGAACGGAGGACAGATTCACGCTAACAGCTTCATCATAGCACATTTCTAATCCTTCATTTTAGAATTCATCATGTTTCGACAATAAAGTGTACCTATACTTTTACCCCTCTCAACAACCATAAACTGGACTATAAATGTTGGCTGTCTGTGAGTTAAGAAGCTTAGCGGTGAAGGTGGACGACGGACAGACCTGATGTTGTAGAGCGGTTGTGTCTGGTGGACGACGATGCTGCAGGTGGGACATCGGTTGCTGTAGAAAAAGTGCTTGACGATGCAGCTTTTACAAACTTGGAAAAGATGAAAACACATCACAAGGTCAGATTCAGGACCGTATGAAGGTCACACAGCCGGGCCGCGGAGTACATTTCAATATTTAGTGGTAAGAATGCCTGAAATAAAATGTGTTTGTTTAAGTTCTACACACATTTACTGAGCAGAAGATTTAGGTTTAAAATACACTGCTGGTTAAACTGACTTTTTCACTTCTGTCATTTTACTAAGCTTCAAAGAAAGTTTAATATCTTAAAGTTGTAGTGTGATGTAAATGTTGAAAAACAGCCTGAATGTGTGTTTGAAAGCTTGAATATAGTTTTAATGTGAACGGATAAATGAGCAGCATGAATTAGTGTCGGGTTGGAGGACTCGGGCGGACCCCGTCAGACTCACATGTGTGCAGACACTCAGTGATGGTGGTGGCGTCGATGAGGAAGCCGCAGCAGAGGGCACAGCGGATGTACGGGTAGAACTGGTTGAGGGGGAGCTTCGGCTGTGGGGAATCGAACAGGTGTCAGTCACTGGATCAAGGACCAAACCAGTTACTACATACCATCGATGATCATCACCATCATCATCATCGGCCACCTAGTTCACATAGACCTCCACCTAGTTCACATAAACGGTCACCTAGTTCACATAGACCTCCACCTAGTTCACAAAGACCTCCATCTAGTTCACATAGACCTCCACCTAGTTCACATAGACCTCCACCTAGTTCACATAGACCTCCACCTAGTTCACATAGACCACCTAGTTCACATCAACCTCCACCTAGTTCACATCAACCTCCACCTAGTTCACATAAACCTCCACCTAGTTCACATCAACCTCCACCTAGTTCACATCAACCTCCACCTAGTTCACATAAACCTCCACCTAGTTCACATAAACCACCTAGTTCACATAAACCTCCACCTAGTTCACATAAACGGTCACCTAGTTCACATAAACGGTCACCTAGTTCACATCAACCTCCACCTAGTTCACATCAACCTCCACCTAGTTCACATAAACCTCCACCTAGTTCACATAAACGGTCACCTAGTTCACATAAACGGTCACCTAGTTCACATAAACGGTCACCTAGTTCACATAGACCTCCACCTAGTTCACATAGACCTCCACCTAGTTCACATAAACGGTCACCTAGTTCACATAGACCTCCACCTAGTTCACATAAACGGTCACCTAGTTCACATAGACCACCTAGTTCACATCAACCTCCACCTAGTTCACATCAACCTCCACCTAGTTCACATAGACCTCCACCTAGTTCACATAAACGGTCACCTAGTTCACATAAACGGTCACCTAGTTCACATAGACCTCCACCTACTTCACATAGACCTCCACCTAGTTCAAATAAACGGTCACCTAGTTCACATAGACCTCCACCTAGTTCACATAGACCTCCACCTAGTTCACATAAACGGTCACCTAGTTCACATAGACCTCCACCTAGTTCACAAAGACCTCCACCTAGTTCACATAGACCTCCACCTAGTTCACATAGACCTCCACCTAGTTCACATAGACCACCTAGTTCACATCAACCTCCACCTAGTTCACATCAACCTCCACCTAGTTCACATAAACCTCCACCTAGTTCACATCAACCTCCACCTAGTTCACATCAACCTCCACCTAGTTCACATCAACCTCCACCTAGTTCACATAAACCTCCACCTAGTTCACATAAACCTCCACCTAGTTCACATAAACGGTCACCTAGTTCACATAAACGGTCACCTAGTTCACATCAACCTCCACCTAGTTCACATCAACCTCCACCTAGTTCACATAAACCTCCACCTAGTTCACATAAACGGTCACCTAGTTCACATAAACGGTCACCTAGTTCACATAAACGGTCACCTAGTTCACATAGACCTCCACCTAGTTCACATAAACGGTCACCTAGTTCACATAGACCTCCACCTAGTTCACATAAACGGTCACCTAGTTCACATAGACCACCTAGTTCACATCAACCTCCACCTAGTTCACATCAACCTCCACCTAGTTCACATAGACCTCCACCTAGTTCACATAAACGGTCACCTAGTTCACATAAACGGTCACCTAGTTCACATAGACCTCCACCTACTTCACATAGACCTCCACCTAGTTCAAATAAACGGTCACCTAGTTCACATAGACCTCCACCTAGTTCACATAGACCTCCACCTAGTTCACATAAACGGTCACCTAGTTCACATAGACCTCCACCTAGTTCACATAAACCTCCACCTAGTTCACATCAACCTCCACCTAGTTCACATAAACGGTCACCTAGTTCACATCAACCTCCAGATTACCAGAACTGCTTCATTTTTTAGATAGGTCTAATATAGACTAGACTGGAATGATCCTTTAAAGGGGGCCAGAACTAGACTGGGATGGTGCTTTAAAGGAGGTCAGAACTAGACTGGTAGTCTTTTAAAAGTGGGTCAGAACTAGACTTGGATGGTGCTTTAAAGGGGGTCAGAACTAGACTGGTAGTCTTTTAAAAGTGGGTCAGAACTAGACTTGGATGGTGCTTTAAAGGGGGTCAGAACTAGACTGGGATGGTGCTTTAAAGGAGGTCAGAACTAGACTGGTAGTCTTTTAAAAGTGGGTCAGAACTAGATTTGGATGGTGCTTTAAAGGGGGTCAGAACTAGACTGGGATGGTGCTTTAAAGGGGGTCAGAACTAGACTGGGATGGTGCTTTAAAGGGGGTCAGAACTAGACTGGAATGGTGCTTTAAAGGAGGTCAGAACTAGACTGGTAGTCTTTTAAAAGTGGGTCAGAACTAGACTTGGATGGTGCTTTAAAGGGGGTCAGAACTAGACTGGGATGGTGCTTTAAAGGGGGTCAGAACTAGACTGGGATGGTGCTTTAAAGGGGGTCAGAACTAGACTGGGATGGTCCTTCTAAGGGGGTCAGAACGAGACTGGTAGACTGATGGAGACAGGATGTCCACATGACGTCAGGTCTCAGTGACGTACCTCCTCCTCCGAGTCGCTGTCCGAGATGTTGGCGGACCCTTCGTGACTCCGACGGCCGCACGAAAACAGCGGAGGCGACATTCCCAACGGCCGCTGACGTCACGTCAACCTGCGGCTCCTTTTCCTCGTCGCGTGACGGCGGAAAAAAACGGGCAAATCAAACGGTTTCTACGGAAACACGAGTTCGCGCTGAACGTCGACGTGATGTTTTGCGTTGCCGGTAGTTAGCCGGTAGCTTCAGCTAGCTAGCTAGCTAACAAACATGAGCACTCGGCGCGTGAGTTAAAAATAAACGGCTGATCCGTCGGTTCGGAACATCCGGTTCGGTTCCTTTAACCGCGAAATAAAACTTCAAGCTCCATAAAACCACTCACACAACTTCATCTAAGTTACTTCTGTCGGCTTCTTCACGCGCTGGCGATTACGATTCAACTTCCCTCGCGCATGTTCCGCGAGCGGCGTCAACAGGCGGACTTCCGGTCTGGATCCTTTCATAATAAAAGTTACCTCGCCGTGAAAAGTAAAAATATTCCGTACAAAAGCGAACACGTTTTCTGTTTAAATACTCCCCACTCACACTGTTATTATTTACTCTGCAGCTCTCTGGTCCCCAAAGCTTCAAAAATAACAGTTTAAATAAAACGTACGAATGATGGAGTCAATTTAACAAAAAAGTATGCGAGTCAAAGAATTCGAGAACTGAACTGGAATTAGACACAACATATATAATATAATATTTTAATAATACAGGGACTCAGAACTTTTTTCTCATGACTTCAAACAAGATTGACATCCGATACATTTATTTTGAAGATACAATGACCTATGTTCCGGTGATGACGATCCACGAGGAAGAACGATCCCAAAATAAATACAGATACAGAGAAGGATACATTAATGAAAAATGAAGACATACATTTTATTTTTTTAAAGTGAATAAAAACATAGACTCTAAACTCTGCGGACCCCCTGGTGTCTATCTGTGGTTTAGAGGAGTCACGTTGATTTATAGAGGAGTGTCAAACTCAAATTCACAGTGGGCCAAAACTAAAAACTTGGACGAAGTCGCGGGCCAAACTCAATATTTATTGAAAAATTGACTGCAATTGTGCATGTTTTCCCTTCTCTCCAGATATGTATAATGTTGAACCTTTTCATATGGAAACCAACTTTAGATTGGCGTAAACATTGAATCTGGACCAACCAAAGCTTAATATTCTAAACACATGAGAAATCAAATTTGAAATAAAACAAACGTCAGTGTTATTCGTAGCTTATTATGTCTCTCTCTATCTGTAGTTCCTTTGAAAATGCAATCTTTCAACCATTAACAGTCCATGCCTTGGAGTAGAAAAAGCGCGTAAAGACAATGTTCATTCAAGCTCAGGTTGCTACACTCTGATTTACTCAGATGCACATTGGTTCATACCTGAGCTGAGCAAATCCTAGGATTGAGTGACGGTGTTCATCAGCGAGACGACTCCTTAGTGGTGTTGTGTTCATCTTCATCAGGGAGAACAGCTGCTCACATAGATATGTGCTGCTGAACATGGAGAGCAATCAATCAGCTCCATTAAGTTCGGTTCAGGGTTGTTGTTAGGATTAGGGTTAGGGTAAGGGTTAATTCCTTTTTTTTATTCCAGCTGTATCTCCGGAACGGGTCATAGACACGGAAAAAGACTGGTGTATAGAAGTCTATGAGAAAATGGTCCTACTTCTCTCTGCTGGCCACCAGGGGGCGACTCCTCTCTGGTTGTATAGAAGTCTATGAGAAAATGGTCCTACTTCTCTCTGCTGGCCACCAGGGGGCGACTCCTCTCTGGTTGTATAGAAGTCTATGAGAAAATGGTCCTACTTCTCTCTTCTAGCCACCAGGGGGCGACTCCTCTCTGGTTGTATAGAAGTCTATGAGAAAATGGTCCTACTTCTCTCTGCTGGCCACCAGGGGGCGACTCCTCTCTGGTTGTATAGAAGTCTATGAGAAAATGGTCCTACTTCTCTCTGCTGGCCACCAGGGGGCGACTCCTCTCTGGTTGTATAGAAGTCTATGAGAAAATGGTCCTACTTCTCTCTTGATGTATTATCTCAGTAAACATTGTAAACATGAGTTTATGGTCTCAATCTCTAGTTTCAAGTCTTCTTCAATCCAGCATGATGTTCATTTAGTACATGATGGTCCATTTAGAGTCCACCAGACCAGAAAGCTTTAGGGCTATTTGAATGTAGCAAAACTAGAAAAAAACCCACTTGAATCCAAATGACCGTATCAAAACACCGGTTTTATACATTTATACACACATACACATTTTTTTTCCGAAAGTCAGAAAATGTTAAAGCATTTAAAATGTACACAGTCATGATACGAGTGTGATACATACAGATAATGATGTAAATGATGCAGGTCAAACAGGCTCTTCATGTCTATTTATGTCTCTACTGATCACATCAACCACATGATTGATCACATGATTGATCACATGATCGATCCCAGAAAGACCACACCTTTTTACTGAAAGACAGTTATGGTACTTTGAAATAACTCAAAGTATATATATACTGTACTGTATATATGTGGATTTACCGGTGGGCCCTCCGTTGTAGCGGAGCAGCCATGTTTGTAGTTGTAGTTTGTTTGTAGTTGTAGTTTCTATCAGAGACCGTGGCATACCTTCGGTCGGCATGGTAACGATGAAAGATTACAGTCAGAACACAAACACTTTTTTACGCAAATCCACGATCTTCTAGTCCAGTCTCCAGTCCAGTCTCCAGTCCAGTCTCCAGTCCAGTCCATCTGGTTCTGGTGCAGTGATGAACCGGTCCGGTGGTGAGAAACATTCTATTCATGATTATCATTTCAGGGAAAACGAGTAGAAACATTTCCGAGAGTCAGAGCTGCTCAGGGTCAGAACTAATCTGGTTTTATGTGGACCAAGGCCCCAGAGTCCGCATCGCAGCGGCTCCGGGTTTGAGTCCGACCCGCGTCCTGACTCTACATGATGGCAAAGTTTTGTTCTTGTTTAATTTCCCCTCAACACTGAGACAGGACGGGTGAAGCTCACCACGTAGGCGTCTCCTTAAGCCCCGCCCCCCCCGGCCCT
>CM056832.1:26324065-26354065 GCA_029853015.1 Chelidonichthys spinosus | reverse complement strand
AAGAAGGCAGGAAGACAACGCAGCTCATGTGAATGCAGATCTTCTCCCGTGTTCTCTCCTTCCTCCTCCTCTAGTTTGTAAACAGATCTCTGCTCATGTGATTCGCTGTCTGCATCACAGCTCTGCTGTCACCGCCCCTCCTCCTCCTCCTCCTCCTCCTCCTCCTCCCTCACTTCCCTCCCTTCACCTCCACCCCCTCCTCTTCCCTTTGCAGCTGCATGCTCTCATTGAAGTGGCTGCTGAGCAGATGGCAGACGGGCAGATGTGTGGAGGCGGGTGATGATGTTCACGCTTATTGTTGCTTTTATTCATACGAGGACAAACTCATCTTATGGGTGTTTATTGATCGGGGCGGTTGGGCTTAGATGCTAGCGGTAGCTTTCACTTGTTGTCATAGCAACAACAAACATTCTTTGTTAGCGGAACCAAGCGACTTGTTTATATTGACTATACTTAAACTCACACATTTGCTGTCGTAAACATGACGATGATAAAAGCTGATCAAATACGTGCACAGATGGGGAACTAACCACTTCCACCAAGGCTGGACCCCCCCCCCCCCCCCCCCCCCCCACATCCCAGACCCTTGGAGGACCTAAAGTTGACCAATGTTCTGGTTTGTTATGTCTGTGCGTGCGTTCGTGCAGCTCTGCGTCTGTCCACAGCCCATCTTGTATCCTGAGGACCCCTTCATGGTGGCGGTGACACAAAACACCTTTTACTGCCTGTTTTATGCTACTACTTTACTGCTAACTGTTAGCACCGCAAACAGAACATGCAGGATACACCCTGCTGCCCCGAGGCTGCTTTAATTTTGGGTGTTGTGTTTGGCTAACGGATCTACGTGTGCACACATTACTGACCTCACAGACATCCTGGAGAGTGAGTTCATAATCTCAATCTAGTTTCAAGCCTTCTTCAATCCAGCATGATGTTCATTTAGTACATTATGGTCCATTTAGAGTCCACCAGACCAGAAAGCAGGGGATGCTTTAGGGGGCGGGGCTTACCTGCTGATTGACAGGTCACTACCACGCTACCAATGCTAGTTAGCTACTAAGATTAGCTCAGGAGGTAGAGCGTTTGGCTGGCAACTGCAAGATTGCCGGTTCAATCCCCGGCTCCTCCTAGCTGAGTGCCTGGTGTCCCTGAGCAAGGCACCTCACCCTAATTGTTCCTGACAAGCTGGCTGTCGCCCTGCGTGGTTGACTCCCCCGTCGGTGTGTGAATGAATGGGTGAATGTCAGTCATTCCTGTTAAGCACTTTGGAGAAAAGCACTGTTTAAATGAGGCCATTTTAGATGACTTTAACCCTTAGCTGTAACGTTGAACCTTGAATCAGGAAGCTAACGTTGTTAGCAGCTTCACACCAGAATCCACATGGATCCAGATCCGGTAAGGGTGCTGGTCTGCTGCTTGTGTTCATCAGATCCACCTGTCGCTCCTCCAAACTCCAAATATGGTCACTTCCTTATCTGGTTACAAAAATCATTGTGACCAAAACGACCAAAGTGCTCAGATTTACACAAATGTTCAAGTTGCATTTGAGAACAGTTTCTATTTCTCTGTTCTATTCCATTTATAGTCTGTTTTCTAGTAGTCAGTGGCTCCGGATGGATCTCTCTGAAGTCGAATGAAACATGACATTGAGTTCAGGTTTTGGATGTTATTTTTTTTTATCCGTCTCTCACAAGTCCTTGTGAAAGAGGGTTATTGTGTCGTGTCCCTTCAAGCGAGGGAATCAATAACACTGAGAACAACAGGTGACAGGAGAAAACATGTGAGCAGCAAGTTCAGCAAGACAGGTAAACAGGAGACGATTGGCAGGTTGGCGGCACAGCTGGACCGGGAAACCAGACGGAGACACGCAAACCAACAGAACTCGTCCCGTTGGTTTGCTGCCGTAACGAGCTGCAACACACACTCACATGTCTGTGTTCTTACTGTGTTTATTTACTGCTGCTACGCTCTCAGCTGACCCAATGAACTGTGCCAGAGGAGTAAACACTCCAGAGTTCAAGTAAAACACACTTGCTGGCGTGAACAGGCCCCGAGGTTACGGGCCGGGGCAGGAATTCATGCGACCAGGGAGCTTTTCTTTCTGCCTGCGGAGCTGCAGACATATTTGAACAACTAAATCTACAAGCTGTGCTGACATACATTTTTTTCTTGCATCTGCAGTTCAAAAACAAATGCAAAACAAAGAACCCAGGAAAAGAGATATCCTGTTCTCATTATGTGTGATACATGATATCAACTTAGAATGGAAATGGAGCGAAAAGTGGCAGCTGAAAAAATGTAATGCCTATTATACTTAGTTTATCTTCTTTTTCCCTTGTTCTTTATTGTTTCTGGTTGAACCCTTCTAGGGACGGGTGTTGCAAATTAGCTTCCGCTATAAGCACTATGATACAGCTGGTCTCAGTTTGTCAATGTACACTGTATCTGTCCCGATCACATATATAATATGGAAGATGTGGAGCCAAACACATACAATGAAAAGTTCCTTTTGTATTTTGCAGTTTTCATCTGAGAATACATTTACATTCACCTGGCAGCTAGAATGAATTAGAAGGGGAAACCCTCAGGGTGGTTGGCCAAGCACTGCACAGCTCACTTCAGAGGAACCAAAGGTCCCCCTAGTGGCTGATGTGCAGAAGTACCCAAATCTAAACCAGGTGAATCCAGTCAGGACACGCCCCCTTTTGTTACAGCCCAGCTCAACCAGACTTCAAAGTAATTAACTGACATTTATTTCACAGATTAAAGAAAGGGAACCAAACACACGTGCGAAACCGAACAGCCACGTCATCAGAAAGACGGAGGTCCAAACCGTAAACGCTTAAACTGTAAACACAAACGCATTCATGGGTTTTACGCGCAGATTTACAACAGCGCCCTCCAGCGTTACACTACCTCAGACGGTCAGACGTCATCACGCTTCCCGCCGGCAGCTCCGTTGCCCGACAGGTCCGTGAACACAACACCGACGTCGTCCTCGTGCATCGAGGCTCAAACAGAAAGTGACGTCATCATCAGAAAGGCCTTTCCCATCTTTCTGTGTTCAATGAGGCGTTCAGGTGTAATCAGCGACACCTGTTACCTGTTACGTCTTGATTGTCGTACCTTCTGTCTACAGCCTACTGTGCCCCCTTGTGGCGGGAGGTTCGGTAACACGAACAAATGATTCTTATTTTGTAAGTCACAAAGCAAAGTAATCTTTTGTCAATCCTCTGCTTTCATCACCCTGAAGAAACTCTATCTACACCCAGCGCATTAATTGTAGATATAAGTCAGCTTTTTATTAGTATGTACTTATTTTAAAACGTTATGATGGATATTTTTATTCGGTTTTATTATTGTTTTTCACACTATATACTTTATCTCGTGTCTTTCACTGACTCTGAAAAGACATGCCTGTTGTTCCCCAGCAGGTGGCGCTGCAGGATCACAGGTGGAGTGCGGTAATGTGGAGCGTCGCAGAAGATGGCGCTGTTATTTGTTTACATGGCATGTAGTCAGATGTTATTTCCTGCACCAACCACCATCAGGATGAGCACATGGACGGTTCCTGGAACAGCCATCCACACCTTTAGGTGCCAGGTTGTGTGAAAGGCTCCCTCTGAACCACTTTACACTTCTGCTCTTATTTGTTGAACATGTATTGCATCATACCCCTCGGTGTGATGCAATGATGAGACGTGTAAACAGAGTGACATTGGACAGAACCAGATCAAACCTGCTCCGTCGTGAGCTCTACCTCCAGACCTCACACGTGTGTGATGCCACATTCCAGCAGCTGGGTGACCAGCTGGGTGACGGCCCAAAGGCTGCTGGGTGAGGGTTCAAAGGCTGCTGGGTGAGAGCCTGAGGGCTGCTGGGTGAGGGCCCGAGGGCTGCTGGGTGAGGGCCCGAGGGCTGCTGGGTGAGGGTTCAAAGGCTGCTGGGTGAGGGCCTGAGGGCTGCTGGGTGAGGGCCCAAAGGCTGCTGGGTGGGGGCCTGGAGGCTGCTGGGTGGGGGCCTGGAGGCTGCTGGGTGGGTGAGAGCCTGAGGGCTGCTGGGTGAGAGCCCGAGGGCTGCTGGGTGAGGGCCCGAGGGCTGCTGGGTGACGGCCCAAAGGCTGCTGGGTGAGGGTTCAAAGGCTGCTGGGTGAGGGTTCAAAGGCTGCTGGGTGAGGGCCCGAGGGCTGCTGGGTGAGGGCCCGAGGGCTGCTGGGTGAGGGCCCAAAGGCTGCTGGGTGGGGGCCTGGAGGCTGCTGGGTGAGAGCCCGAAGGCAGAAGGACAGGGGCCTGAAGGCTGCTGGGTGAGAGCCTGAAGGCTGCTGGGTGAGGGCCTGAAGGCTGCTGGGTGAGGGCCCGAAGGCTGCTGGGTGGGGGCCTGAGGGCTGCTGGGTGAGGGCCCGAGGGCTGCTTGGTGGGTGAGGCCTCAAAGGCTGCTGGGTGAGGGCCCGAGGGCTGCTGGGTGGGTGAGAGCCCAAAGGTTGCTGGGTGAGGGCCTGAAGGCAGCTGGGTGAGAGCCTGAAGGCTGCTGGGTAAGGGCCCGAAGGCAGAAGGACAGGGGCCTGAAGGCTGCTGGGTGAGGGCCTGGAGGCTGCTGGGTAAGGGCCCGAAGGCAGAAGGACAGGGGCCTGAAGGCTGCTGGGTGAGGGCCTGAAGGCTGCTGGGTGAGAGCCCGAAGGCTGCTGGGTGAGAGCCTGAAGGCTGCTGGGTGAGGGCCCGAAGGCTGCTGGGTGAGGGCCCGAAGGCAGAAGGACAGGGGCCTGAAGGCTGCTGGGTGAGAGCCTGAAGGCTGCTGGGTGAGAGCCCGAAGGCTGCTGGGTGAGGGCCCGAAGGCTGCTGGGTGAGGGCCCCGAAGGCAGAAGGACAGGGGCCTGAAGGCTGCTGGGTGAGAGCCTGAAGGCTGCTGGATGAGGGCCCGAAGGCTTCTGGGTGAGAGCCCAAAGGCTGCTGGGTGAGGGCCTGAAGGCTGCTGGGTGAGGGCCTGAAGGCTGCTGGGTGAGAGGCCCGAAGGCTGCTGGGTGAGAGCCTGAAGGCTGCTGGGTGAGGGCCCGAAGGCTGCTGGGTGAGGGCCCGAAGGCTGCTGGGTGAGGGCCCGAAGGCAGAAGGACAGGGGCCTGAAGGCTGCTGGGTGAGAGCCTGAAGGCTGCTGGGTGAGAGCCCGAAGGCTGCTGGGTGAGGGCCCGAAGGCTGCTGGGTGAGGGCCCGAAGGCTGCTGGGTGGGTGAGAGCCCAAAGGTTGCTGGGTAAGGGCCCGAAGGCTGCTGGGTAAGGGCCCGAAGGCTGCTGGGTGAGAGCCCGAAGGCTGCTGGGTAAGGGCCCGAAGGCTGCTGGGTCGGAGTGGATCTCTGAATGGAACGACGAGGACCTTCACCCTGCATTTATTTTTAATTCCATCAGACAGACGTGAACTTTAGAGTCTGGCCTACTTTGAAAATACTACAATGAAAACACAGCTGATGTTTTTGAAGCAGTTTTTCTTCACCTGATACGTTCCCTGCAGTGAAGACCTGGTCCAGGGTCCACACACACACACTTGACTGTTTAATGTTAAGATTTGCACTTCAAATACATGATTTGGAAAATGTAAGACTGAATGGATGGAAAGATTTATACTGTGAAAACCATGGCAGTCTCTTTATCTCTGCTTTTAATTGTCAAGTTTTCACTAACTGTAATTGTGGGTTCTGTTGCTTTGCATTTGGATAACTGTGCTGTTCATGTGCATACGTGCTTTTGTTTATGTTTCCATATATACATTATATTGTACATATATATGTATGTATATATGTATCCTGCATACTTATACATGACAGGTGTGGATGATATCCAGCTCACACAACGTCTCAACTTGAAATCCAGACTCTGACGTTTCCAGGTATTCCTCAGAACGCGAGCCCACCTGTCGGGCAGCTGGACCCTGGACCGGGTTTTCCTCCCGAGGGTGAAGGAGACTCTGGGAATGTGGCAGCAGCTCGAAGAGGCATGAATGAATCAACACGCAGATAATAGGATTGTTAATAACACAAAGGCTCCGCATGTAGGCCAACTGTCTGGGCACCGGATTGATCCAAGGGCATCGACAAGACACCACCGTGCACATGTGACACTGATGACATCATATTACTGTCAATCACTACGGCTTAAATATACAGTATATATTTCTATATGTACAACATTTTTGCACTTTGTCAAATTGTACAATGTTTATCATTATAAAACTGCTAGTCTTTTCATGTTAGTACTCCTTTGTGTACATAATATATACAATAAAGTAGTATATACACAATCAAATGACAAGATCATAGTGTTTGATCATATATAGTAGTGTGAACATATGTACTGACCTTTTATTGTGTATATACTACTTTATTGTATCGTTATATTTGTACATAACCTATATTGTAATGTTTTTATTATTTGTTGTGTATATTTGAGCAACATCTGGCACACTGGGATGAATCTGATCTTATCACACAAACATATCATTATGTGCAATAAAATGACCCTCATAAAAGGAGGATTGTGTGAGGCAGAATGATCCTTTCCTTCATTACAACCAGGAATCCACTTGTCATTGAAGCATAACAGCATCATTACAGGGTGAAAACAACACGGCTGAGCTAATAACAGGTTTGTTGTGATGCATTCAAAAACACAAAAGGACAACAAAAACTTGTTTTTATTTGAATCCAACACGTGCTTCCAAAACGGAAACTACGACCAGGACTACTTGTGATGGTGTTCTCATGGTATTGTTGTTGTAAAGAACCAGAGGCAGCCGGTTGTTGCTGGGTAAAACACTAAACGCCCTTCGACAAACCCTCCCTGAACGACTTTACAGGGTTGTGTACTGTCTCCCTCCACTACACACCAAATCCAGTATTTTTCCATCAAGTAGCGCGCTGGACCACGTGACCAAGAAGGGGGGGGGGGGAGAGAAAAAGCCCGCTGTCATGTTCTGCATCCCGGAATCACAGCGGGGATCCGGACTCAGCGGAGACCGCCGACCAGAACCGGGTCGCTGCCGCAGTTCGCATGCTGCGACACCGTTACACCGGGACAACGTTCACGGCGGTTCCGTCGCCCATTGAGGGGAACTCTCTCCCTCACGCGCCCGCTGTTTTTTTCTAAGCCCCCGTGCGCTCGTGAGCATGTAGCCACGCCCACTTCGTGGCTGGTGGAAAATTACCAGCTTTACGAGCAACAGGCGAAATGAATGGTACATGCACCACGCCGCCTTTCCAACAGCGGGACCTGAACACAGCACTCTGCGGACGGGTGTTGTTAAAAAGTTGCACCACCTCCCACACAGAACACACACTTAATAATGTTACACTGCGATAGTTCCGCTGCATTTGACATGAATGGAGGTAATATTTAACCGAGGCGCAATAAAAAAAACTCGCTTACTTATTCGCTAATTGCGATAAGCGGAGTCGTGTTAAGTCCGTTCTGCCGCGGAGCGAGTCTGCCCTCCTTTTTTCCTCTCCGGGGCGGCGGAGTCGCGTGGGCCGCTTGAGCGAATTGAAAATAAATACTGACAGCCCCTTCGACCAATGGCGCGCGGACTAGGAAGTCTCGGGCAACGCCGTGGCCAATCGAGGCGCGCGGTGGGCGTGACCCTCGGTCCAAACTTTACGCGGCGCCATCGGCTGAAAACTAAACCGAGATGGAATCTCCCAGTCTGAACCGGTTTCAACCGGTTGCGAGTTTAGTCGCCTGAGAGAGGAGAGGAGGCACACGGGCAGCACAACCTCTACACCGCCCCGCCGGAGAAAAAAATCAACCAGAGTGGCGAATTAATTAGTGAATCAAGCTTTACTTTGTTCCGTAAAATGTGTCGGGGTGACATATTGCCCGGTTTGCCGCGATAGTAGTTCTGGAATCCGCATCAGCAGCGCAGACATCACCTCGCTGGCTTGGAGCTGGAGATAGTCACCGCTGCAGAAATAGGAAATCGTTTCCTCCCCAATCAAGACTGAAGTGCTCACTATTCATCCCGTAGCGCCGTCTTTTGGGGCTCAAACGCCGCCTCTTCTTTCAGTCAGAGCCTCGGACTTTAGGTAGGTAACCGCCGCGTGAAGCGGGAAACCCCGCCGTCATTAGCGTCTCCGGGGCTCCTGTCCGCCGCTGCTGCTGTGAATAAACATGTATGTGTGGGTATTAAGTTGTGTTATAGCCTGTCATAACGCTCCACGGTGAGGACGAGCTAATTCTGAATGCAGGAGGAGGAGGAGGAGGAGGAGGAGGGGAGGAGGAGGGGGAGCTAGCGTTCACCGCTCTGAGGATTAGCCAACGCTGGCTGTAATCGAAAGTGATGTAACTTCAGCTAACTAGCTGGTCGTCGCGGGTCAGAGTTAGTCAGCGCACACCAACGAAAAAATACCCGCGGTGTGATTAAGAAAAACGCGCGCGCCTCCCGCCGCGGCAGCATCATCATCCCTCGCGTGCGCCCCTGTGATGCGCGCGGATGTCAAGTGGCTGCTTAACGGCGTTAACTTGTTTTTAACGGCGGAACCATTACGGTTCCCGGCGTTCACGGAGCGTTGCCCGCAGCACGGAGCGCCGACTTCCCTAAACAAGTTAAAAAACCAGAGTCCGAGAAGGGGACGATGGGAGGGGTTGTAGTCCGCCTCTCTGTGCGACACGCCGCTAACGGCTAGCTAACGTGAAGGCTTGCATCGGCTAGCCTTCCTGTGTGTGATGTGCTTAGTGCCGCGTGCAAATGTCAACACGGTTGTAAAGCTGCGTTCATCATCCGGGTTGTCTTTTATTCTAGTTATTTTCGTACGTATCTTCTCCGCTACTCGCGTCGCGCGCTGTTTTTGGAGGAAGTGAACGCATCCCGTCACTGTACAGATGTAAACAACGTGACGTCGCCCAGTATATCCGGCACGTGGCTCGTTTAACCTTCTCAATATGGACGTGGGAAGTGGGCGTGGTTTAACCTCACTGTCTGTACATCACCACAAGCCCTTAATATTACTGCTATATTGATCATAGTACTGTAGTACTTAAGGTATACTAGCTGAACAGCTTTACTATTATTTCGCTGTGTCTTTATCACCATTGACGTGTTGTGATATTCTTTCGACAAATGTACTTATTGTGAGTCGCTTTGGACTAAAGCATTAAATGTAATGTAATGTTATGATGAATAAGTTTAGCTGATGCGTTCACTCCAGCCCCCGACCATTTAATCCATTCATACTTGCTGCCCCAAAGGGTTAGTAGACCAGAGCCCTCTGTCCAAAAATGTTTAGCCAAATTAATTATTATTAAAGCTCGACTTTGTTTTTTTGCTTTTTTTGAACAGTGACAGACTTGTGACAGCGTGAGCGTTATTTCTTCATGCCAGCTCACCGGTGGGATGTTTGTTTAGTAGTTGGTCAGCTGTTTGGAATTGTTTTCTGAAAGGCAGGGTGCACGTGACTTTGCCTGTTGAATGTGTTGACCCCTCCCTCTGCTGTCCTTGTTGCAGAGCTCTATGCCAGCAATTATGACAATGTTAGCGGACCATGCAGCACAGCAGCTGCTGGACTTCAACCAGAAACTGGATATCAACCTGCTGGATAATGTGGTGAACTGTCTATACCATGGGGTGGGACCGCAGGTATGTTGTGAAGCACATATACATGCTTTATAAACCATCTGACAAACTGTGTGTGTGTGTGTCAAATAGATACTTATGCCTTGAATAAAGATGCTTGCTTTGCTTTGACCACCAGTGTTTTTCTATGTGTGTTACAGCAAAGAATGGCACAGGAAGTTTTGACGCACTTAAAAGAGCACCCGGATGCGTGGACCAGGGTGGACACCATCCTTGAGTTCTCCCAGAACATGAACACCAAAGTAAGCTACCTCCAGACCACAAAACATTGGTGCACGCACACCTGCTTGTGCTTTGAGGAAGTATATGCTATTACAAATACAATTTTGTAAAATGAAACAACAACAACATGTAGATTAAAGACACTAAGCCACAGTAGTTTGCTGACAGCATGCTTTAGATGATATAAAATGTGCTAGTTTTTATCGAAGGCAGCTTTATGCACAGGGAGTTCATATTGTTGTTGCACGTTGCCTCAGCAGAAGTTGAATATGTAGCTGTATTGGCAACCTGCCCTAGCTCTTGAGCTATGCAGGACCTCTGACCTTTTGGATGAAATGAATCATGTTGGATCTGAACCCACCACACGAACAATTGACTTTCCCCGTCCGATCCTGGTGTTAATACAGGACAATATGCAATAAGGCTTTTAAGATCCTGCCCAGTTGGCTCTGACTGGGAATGAGCCCCATCATACCAATCCTATCAGCTGTATTTATTTTGGTACCAGTTTGGTTTGTGGCACAGCAGTAATGCCTGATCTCTGTTTCACTGCACCCTCTAGGAATGGTAATTTGAAGCAAAATTCTTTTTAATCATCAACGATTACAAAATAAACAGACATGGATGCATGCTTCTGTATAACTTGCATGCTTTATTGCTCGTAGATTAGATGATTAAAGATGCAGGGCAAGTCCAGCCCACTGTTGTACGGTGAAAAGCTTACAAATGTCATGTAAAGTAGGAAAACCCAAGATATCTGGGCATGTGTGCGTGGGCAGGGGTCAGCTGTATGTGCAGGCTGTAACTCCTGGTTGTTTACGACCTGGTGCATCAGTCAAAAGGAGTAGTAACAATACAGGATATTTTCACCCTACATTTTGTACATTTTTAACTCCAATGCATCAATTTACTGCACGTTGTTAGCTAAATAGAGAAGCTACATGCGTACAAGATGATGCTATGTGTTTCTTGACTGGTCGGGGGGGGGGTTCAGGCCCCTCCCACTCGGGACAGCCGGGACCCTCGAAAGGCCAAAGCTAGTACGAAGGAAGTGTCGAGGTCAAGGCGAGGGCTGCTGTAAATCTCATGGTCAGATCCGCGAGACCCCGGACCTTTCTGAGACCAGCTAATAAAGCCAGGGGCACCGCTCCGATTGGGGAGAGGCTCCTCCCACACAGAGCGGCCAGCGCAGAAATATCACGAAACTGTGGCGAGCCGACCAAGACTGTAGGTCATTAAGCACTAATACTGGATTAGTAATGGAAAATGAGAATCATGGGAGTTTTCCTTTGTACAAAGATTAAGCTGTATGGAAGTGACTGGGATCGGTCAACATCAGGTTTGACCAACTGTGACGTATCAATACGTGGATGTAGATGTAAACAGCAGATGGGCCCTGACCCAGGTCTCTGAGTCGGTACTGGACCAGCAGCAGATATCAGGGTTGATATTGTTTTCTGTGCATCTCTAATTATGAGCAGAAACAAAGGTGATAATGATAAGTTTGGGTGAACTCACACTCATCAAGCAACACCTTTAAGCTGACGCTCAAGGCTGTGATGTCATATAAATGGTGCCGTGCCCATAGCCTGGCCTCTGATCAGTTATACTGACCTCTCAGCATCAGTGTGGCCGTTTATCCAGACCACCATGAAGCAGAAAAACCCCTAGCAGGTCCCAACACATCGCATTGTTCTATTGCAGCCGCTTAGATTTCTGGCAATTCTGTCCCACAATCCACGCAGTCACAGGAGCAAGAGGGTCAAAGTTCAAGCTGCAATGTTACCACAAATGTGTTTGTTCCAATTGTATGAATACTGCATGCAAGAGTGTTTACTTTGTTAGCGCAGCTGCCTGCAGTGTGTACTCAAAGTAAAAAGATGTAGAAGTATGTGATTTGGAGCGCGATGCTAAAAAGAATTTAAAAAAAGTAAATCCAGTATTTTCTGTTAATATATACACCGTTCAAGCACATTTCAGGGATTCACAATTGTTGAATTGTTGAACCAAAACCAAATTGAGTGTTTTAAAACATTCAAGCCTTTATTGTCCCATGGTGGGATATTAATCTACGTGTATGAAATAAAGTACGATGCATCCACGGCTTCCTCAAAGTACGCAGTGTGAAATTTGCTTTTTTTTTCCATTGGCTTGCTGTAAGAGTGCTTTTAACACTGACGTTCATTACTAATGTCTTAAGTTGATGTATCAACAGTGCCTTTTCTAGTTTTACATTTGTAATTTGCCAAGTGATAGGGGCATTAGAGGAAGAGAGGAAACAAAAGGTAAACACCTCTTGAATTCTACATTTCTCTTGTTTTTGAAGAAAAGTGCATAATGTAGAAGCACTTTGAACATTTGGCTTTTCTTAGAAACTGCAGTAGTCTTAATATTTGAAGAAGAAAAAACATGTAATGAATTCAAGCTGTGATTTTTTGATATTAATCACAATGTTCCATTATGTTTATGGCTTGTAATAGGAAGAAAAGTGGTGTGTCATCCTGTGCATCATGACACAGCTAGGCTTTGACGGCAGGCCTCCACAAGGTCTACCCTTTTTAAATTCCCTTTGACTGAATTCTGTTCATCCGTTTCTATTGCATCTGTTTCATTGGACAGAGGGAGGGGGCAGGCTGCAGTCCGTAGGCTCCATTGTAGAGAGACGATCTGTGGATGGCTTGATTTCACCTGTAGGGATCATGGCCCCGCCCCCCGTCTTCTTTTAAGGCCCTGACACACCAAGGCGATTATCGGCCGCCGGACCGTCTGCCGACGAGTCTCTTCTGTGTTCGGAGTTCTTTTTCAGCCGGTTCCAAATGTGGAATCGGCCAGTCGGTCTGACCGATCTGATTGGTGCTAGCCCTTGACTAGCCAATCAGTGAACGAGAAGACGATGGTAAACAAACGATTCTGCGTTTTCCCCTTCGACATCTTTCTCTTCCACAAGAAGAAGTCCGAGAGCGGACAGCGCCAGTATCTTCTCACTGCTAAATGAAAATAAATATAAAAATAATGTAATAATAATAAATAAACACTCCTGTCATCGTATTAGATGTTTCCGTTCGGCGAGTCGTGACAATAATCCTTCTCGACTACTCAACTCTGATCACAACAATGCATGCTCTGTTTTGGTCTCGAGAGATGTTCCGTCATTTCCGGTTTCCTCTTTTTTTGGGTGACAATACATATTAATATTGCTGTTATGGAGACATTCAGTCTCAAATGGCACTTTTTGACCGTGTCGGGGAGACGGGAGCCAACTGATCAGTCCGACGGCCTTTTCTGGCGCCGATCGGCCGTCGGGTTGGTGTGTCAGGGCCTTTACAGTGCATCCTCTTCCTCTTCTCCCCTTCGTCTCCCTCAGCTCTTCAGCCAACACCCTTTTTTTTAATAATGTGCTTTTGCCAGCTTAAAAGTCTCAAAGCATTCAGCGGCCCGCTGCTCAAAGCGAGTCCTTCCTTACCTCTTGTGGCGGTCTAAAGCGTGGCAGTTGAAGGTGAAGCGACCTGTCGGTGGTTTTCATTATGCAGGTCTCACCTTTTATCTTCCAGCATCCATTGTCTGCAACACGTTGTTAATCCTGCTTTAATAACACCCTCAACTACATGTCATTTATCTCTCTTTCTTTACTTTGCCATCATTGCTCTCCTGAGATAAATGATCCCTACAGCTGAAACAGTCAGTCGGAGTAACACTAGATCAAAAACTAACTAGTAAATCAAATGTTTTGTTTTTCTTTCTTTTTGTTTTCTTCATGCTTCATTCTAAGCTGAAATGAATACGGGGCCATAACCTGTGGTTGGTCTTGCTGTTCCTTATGACACACCAGTTAAAGGGATCTGATTTGGGCTCACGTTAGACTTCAGCCATATTGTATATTTTAGACTCGCATGGCTTCGGGGTTGGGCATCGATGAGGTCTCTTGGTCTGCATTCTGCTTGTGGATCCTCGTGGCCGTCTGCCATCTGATAAAGAAAAGAGACCAAAAGACGTCTTTTATTTTCAGCAGATTTCATGCTATAATATCGAGGGAGCCTGTTTGATCCTGGGTTTTACTTTATTTGGAGCCGGTAGCGTGAGTGGACTCTGGGGCAGTGATGATCCAACCAGAGACGTTGATTAAGATGTAAGTAAGCATGGTGCTGCGTTGGTGAGGCCGTTGCTCCGCCTCCCAGTTTGACCATCAAACACACACCAGGCTGTCCAGTTGGTTTGGGAGATCATGGAGGATTTCTGTGTGAAATCATTTTAGTTGCAATGATCCTTAGAAAGGAAACATTCCTATTAGAAAACAAAGTGCTTGAGTACCCGCTACTGACCGCCGCAGCGCTGCGACCGGACGACGTCTCCGATGCCAACCCCACGCGGCGTCCGTGAAAGACCATTTAAACCAGACCTCGCTCCGTCTGTTTAGACCGGAGCGGAGCTGGTTGGCGTACTGTTGTATTCCTCTGCTGTCTTTTTGCCGTCTGGTGTGATGCTGGGAGAAACAGCAGGACTTCTGCAGTGTTCCAGCTTTAATGCTGCTTGTAGGGAATCAAAGAGAAAAACACACTCCCAGTGAAATGTCCTGCTACAAAAACACCTGCATGAACAAAGTTAGAATGCAAGTTATTCCCGGCCGGTCCACTTCATACTGTCTTTGGTTAGTTTTAAAGATACAGTGTGTTCTGCTGAGTGTCCTGGTGACTAATGCTCGTCCCTCCTTGCATGTTACAGTACTATGCTCTTCAGATTCTGGAAACGGTTATCAAAACAAGATGGAAGATTCTCCCCCGGAATCAGTGCGAAGGTAAGAGTCCAACCCTTCTGTGCTGTAATTCACAACAGGAACGTTTAAAAAGTCTCATGGGGGCCTCTTTAAATGTTGTGACGTGCGGTTGCCAAGTCGAGGAGCGTCCCCCCGCTAAGCATGCTGGTTGTTTTCTGCTCGGCTGGCTTGGACTCTCAGCTGCGAGCCAGGTTGGATCCTGCACCGCCGCTCTAGAGGAAGCAACAACAGCCCTGATTTATACAGCTTTGTGACCATGGGAGGGGCAACTTTACTTAAAATGTGAAACCCCATCTCTCAAATGTTAGAATATGAGACGTTCCGGTGTTTCTCTCACCTCATTAGGAGCAGGAGGAGGAGGCTTTTTGGTGCGGATTCATTCCTGCCACCGTTGTCGATGTCAGGAATTTTCACATGGTACACTTAGGGGGCTTTTAATGAGACGCCTCTGGAAACGGTCCAGATCTTCATTCACAATCATAACCAATGGGCAAAGCTGTTTCTGACTGTTGGAAATGTTAGCTTTGAGTTATCTTTTCAAAACAAAATGCAACGTCCTTTGTTACCGAGATATCTTTTTTCATCATCTGAACACAGAGTGGGACGAAAATGAGCAAAAAAAAAAGATTATGCAGTCAATGTAATATTCACGTGGAAACCAGTTGATCCTGCCTCCCTTCATTCTTCTATTATTTTGCTCAACATTTAAATCTTGCCCCATTGACCTAAGACTTCCCTACTTCTGACCGTAGATGCCTGAATTTTGTTCAAGTGGCAAACCCAGTGCAGGGCGACCGGCAAGTATGTCTTTCCCCCTTGTGTCCGAGTATTGCCTTGTTGCTCTGCCCACTTCACCCCAGCACATCACTGTCACAACGCAGACAGACGCTCCGCTCACATTGACAGACTGTAGAAAGCAGCAGGAGACGTGTAACGTCCACTGAACCGAAGCGTCCGGCCTGTGGAGCTTCAGCTGCAGCCCACATGTGTTTAAATGGAGGGCGAGTACAGATGTGCTGCTGGGATAGGACGTGAGCCTGCAGGCTGGTTGAGCAACCTGCTCCGGGCAACTCGGCAACTTATCAGGATGTGTTTGGATGCAGGCGTGTCCCCGCTACGCGCTCACCGTGTGCTTCTCATGTTTGTGTGTTTGCCAGGTATAAAAAAGTATGTTGTTGGTCTCATTATCAAGACTTCGTCAGACGCATCCAACGTGGAGGTGAGTCCACTCTTCAGATAAAGCTGGGTATATAAAGATAAATATTTGGGGGTAATTGTGTGTGTGAATCATTACAGGAGACTTATTATGATGAAACGTGTGGTTGGCTCTACATTAACGTCACATTTATAACATCTATTTTTTCAGATTTAGAGTCGTGCTTTTCTGTGTTTTTTCTATATTTCACAGTAAAAAAAGTGAAACTGAAACGAAACTTTAACTAAACCAGAATTTACATCAGAAATAATAATAATAATAAGAAGTAAAAAGAGTGAGAGTTCCGTGACTCAGTCAGATGAAGGTAACTTCTACACTACTTCCTGCTCACAAAGCCTCACACATTAAACCCGATTGGCCAGAATTCTCCAAAGTTATTTATTATTCAACGTCTATAAACTGTTGAATAACCATCATTTGCTGCAGTGTCCTAGATGGTATTATGTTAGAGTAACTTCATTACTTTACTGAAGGCTGGCATACGTCAGATTCATGGAGGTTTTAGTAAAACGATTTAACACGTCTTTACTGGATCTCCTTGGGTTCTTCAGGAACATTTAATGTTTAACTTTAATGGCCGTCCTTCTGAAGTCATACCGCCTTTAATGTGTGACCTCTAACCCTTCATGTATGTTTATATAGTTTGTGAAATGACAGCAGGCTTTGGTGTGAGGAACATTCATTTCTGCTTGTTGGTCCTTCCGTAGAAAGAAAAGGTGTACATCGGGAAGCTGAACATGATCCTGGTCCAGGTGAGTCCTCCATACTCATCACTAGTCCATAAACCTGCTGCTTTTACAGCTCAAACCTTCAGGCTACGACGGCAAACACTTTGTGTTTCTCTCCTTTTCCATTTCCATGTCACCCCATGTGGATGTTTAAATGCAGACCAGAACCCAACATCACGTTGTTGGTTGGAACACCTGATCTCCAGGCTTTGTGCCTTTTATTGAGGCTTAACTCAAGTTAGTCTGCAAGGTTGTTTTTTAAGTCAGTCAGTAGATGGCCATGATCATAATCTGTCGCCTCACCAGTGTTGCATTGTGGGAAAGCACCAAGAAAGGGAAGCAAACCAAACCGTTCCAATGAAGCACCTTTCTTTACAGAAAAACGATCTACATTTCTCTCCATAGTTATCTTCAGAGTGATTTACAGGGTTGGAAAGGTGCTGGAAATCCTTGAAAACACTTGAATTTTAGTGGGGTACTGCCAAGGTTTGGAAAGTGTTTGGATCAGGACGCTCTGAGAGTCACTGACATCAGGAAGGTCTTCAGTAGACCACAGCGACTTCTTGAGTTCTGCTCCTGAATGGAACATGTGTGTGTGTGTGTGTGTTGGTGTGTGTTGGTGTGTGTGGTGTGTGTTGGTGTGTGTGAGAGACGGAGATTGGCTCACCGCTACATGAGTGACTCTGCATTAATGCCAGTGAGAATGAGTCAGCGCTGCGTCAGCCGAGCTAACACTGCTGTGGCCTTCAGGGGCTCCAGATCCCTCCCTGTTCCTCATGTGTGGAGAGATGCATGTTGTTTCTGTGATTTCATCATCACTGTTACTATCGGCTGATCGTAGTAACCCGGAGAGAGGGGGGGATTTTTAGAGCCACAGATGAGTTGGGTTAGGCTATAGATATTATATGGATAGTATGGCATGTTATCTCCCGTTGTGTGTATCGTGTTCTGGCATCAGTGTTTCTTTTCCTGTTTAAAAGGCCGCACGACAGTAAAATCAGCGATAATTTAAATGATTCAACGACAAACTGAGACTCTGGACCAGAAACCAGGTCTGTGTATGCGTCTTAGTGGCTGAATGAGACTACAAACGTCCTCACCCGAACACTCGTCCACCTTTCCTTTTTCTTTTTTTTACTGGTGGCGACGGGAAGTCATGTGACCCTGTTCCTTCCTAGCCTAGCGTTGTATTTAAATGTTGCTCATGTCCAACTGTGTCCACTGGTGTAGATCCTGAAGCAGGAGTGGCCCAAACACTGGCCCACCTTCATCAGCGACATCGTCGGGGCGAGTCGCACCAGCGAGAGCCTCTGTCAGAACAACATGATCATCCTGAAGCTGCTCAGCGAGGAGGTCTTCGACTTCTCCAGCGGACAGATGACCCAGGTCAAGGCCAAGCACCTGAAAGACAGGTGAGCACGCCGCCGCTCAGCCGTTCCCATGGTGCCGGCGGGCGAACAGCTGGGTCTCTGTATCTGAACGAAGCCCCAGACTGTCCCGTTTCCCGACGAGCGTTTATCTCAGGCTGGAGGAGAAGCTGGGGGTCATGACCCGGTGATGTCATGCTGCCTCCGCCTGCTCTGGGTGTTTGCTCTGCTTGACGCTGGAGTCACGGCTGCATTTGACAAGTGAAGAAGTATAAGTACTAAGTATTATGCAGCCTTATTTTCAGCGTTGCCTTAGTTACAAGAAGTTGTGCACATAAAGAACACATGAATTATTCATCTGGCCTGTTTGGTTGAACAACTGAGGAGACTTTGATGTCTACTAGAGCCGGTTATTTTCATTATCAATAATCTGATGATTATGTTCTAGATTTAAAAGGTTTGGTCTAAAAAATATAGAAATAGCAAAAGATGTCCTTTTCCAGTTTCTCGAAGCACAAACGGATGTCTTTTAATGGATTGTGTTTATCCAAAACCCATCAGTTTAATATGGATAAAACATCTTCATATGTGAAAGGTTAAAACATTTAAAATACCTTTTTCTGCACCGTTAAATGCCGTCTTTCAGCCTCTTTTGTGTCACGCGAGCTTCACGGATGCAGCTGTGAAGCTCAAACTTTGGAATCATTAGTTTGATACAGAGGTTGAGGATCGTCGGTACGGTGTTTTATTACACCGACGAACACACGGCAATATGTGTTCAGGATCTGTGAGATTTTGCTGAGAGAATAAAATCCTGTCCCACTGCAGCTGGACGAGCGTTTTCCAACAAAGACATCATAAACATCATGTCTTCTTCTCTTTCAGCATGTGCAACGAATTCTCCCAGATATTCCAGCTTTGCCAGTTTGTTATGGTACGCACGTCTACTTTCTATATCTCACTTTTTAGCCTTGGTGTTCAAGTCATTCATCATTTATTCACCTGTTTGTTGTCTCATTGGTTGCACATACAGGAAAACTCCCAGAATGCACCGCTGGTCCACGCCACTCTGGAAACCCTGCTACGTTTTCTCAACTGGATTCCTCTGGGCTACATCTTTGAAACCAAACTGATCAGCACGCTGGTGTATAAGGTGAGTGGGCGGGGTCACACACGACGTCATGCAGCGAGTGATTGGTCAGCGTTCACCAAGCAGGCTGTAAGATGCTACAGATCAGATTCCTCAGGGACAGCTGTGGTTATGAAGGTTGTCTACAGTAAATGGCGGTCGGCATGACAACTGTTTGAGGAGTACGGTGCTTTGGTGACGGAGGAAGCAGCAACATGGATTTTCGGCTGCGTTTACGCGACGTCGTCCGCTAAAAACACGAGAAAAAAACGATTCAATGATCAGTCGACTATCAGCAAGACTTGACCAATCAGGTTCAGCTATGCAAATTCTAACTCCCCTAATTTAGACCTTGTTTTGAAAACGATCCACAACAATGAAGCCGTAATGCTGCAGTGTGCATGCCAGGCCAGGAGGTGGCGGTGAGACTCCTGAGAGAGATTTCACTCTGTTTGCGTATGATGTTGAAAACGTCGTCATGTTTTAAACCTCAGAGTCTGGTGGATTTGAAAAGAGCACAGATCAGTTTCACTTTGGGAGAACGGATAATGATGGATTGATTGATTGTGTGGGTAAACACCTGGCCGTGCTGACTGTTGATTAACGTGTCATCACCCCTCTGTCCCTCGTCTCCACATCCTTCACCTGTCTCCAGTTCCTGAACGTGCCCATGTTCCGTAACGTGACCCTGAAGTGCCTCACGGAGATCGCCGGCGTGAGCGTCAGTCAATACGAGGAGCAGTTCGTCACGCTCTTCACGCTGACCATGTGTCAGCTCAAACAGGTGGGTCGGCCTCGACGGGACCACGTGGTGCTCCGGTCCATCCACGTACAGACGCTAATTAAGATTGTCCATGTGACCCCATGTCGCCGTAGATGCTGCCGCTGAACACCAACATCCGTCTGGCGTACGCCAACGGCAAAGACGACGAGCAGAACTTCATCCAGAACCTCAGCCTGTTCCTGTGTACGTTCCTCAAAGAGCACGGCCAGCTGATCGAGAAGAGGCTCAACCTCCGAGAAACGCTGATGGAGGTAAGGCAGGCCGTGGTCGGTACCTGGAAATCCTTGAAGACACTTTTAGTGTGGTGTTTGAGAAGTGCTTGGATGTAGAATAAAGGTCTTGAAATGTGTGTTGTATGTGATGACATCTAATGATAGAACAGAGGAAAGAAGATCTCCATATCTGAGGGACTGAAAACAGCATTTCCTGACATTTCTTTATGAAAAATGACTTTTGATGATGAACAGATGATGAAAATAGTTGGTGATTATATTTCTGTGGATCTGTTAGTGGAATTAGTTTTCCTTTCATTTGTGGTCCTTCTGTAAAAAGCTGTCTCCAAACATCATGTTGGTTGTTTAGAGGACAAGAACATCTCATTTAATGTGATGAACAAGTGACAGAATAAGTAGACTGAATACTGACCATTGGATTGGTACAAAGATGGAGTTTACCACAGCTGGAAGGGCCTGGAAAAGCATGGAAATGTTTGGAAAGTGCTTGAACTTGACTTTGGAGATGGTGGAGGACCCCTGACTATGGATTCAGTTAGAGATATAATACCAATGTGTCTTGCTTATGAACAAGATGTTCCCAGAATTGAAGCTCTAACTTGTACAAAGAGGTAGAGAGGAAGTGGGAAACTCCACTGTGAACCAGGTCACATGACCAGAGTGATAGTCGGCTACCAATCGGTTGCTCTGGACTTCCCACTGTTAGGTTAAGGAAACTCAAAAGCTGCCAGACGTCTGGTTCAGCGTCTCCCACGGCGACGGAGCTCATTGCTCGGTCACGTGAGACTCACGCAGAGGAAACAGGAAGTGGCATCTCTAAAAGCATCCATCGGAGGATTTTATGAATTGATGTGGGCTCTTAGATTGATATGAATTGTGAAATTGATGTTTCATGCTGCTCCCCCAGGCCCTCCACTACATGCTGCTGGTGTCGGAGGTGGAGGAGACGGAGATCTTCAAGATCTGTCTGGAGTACTGGAACCACCTGGCTGCCGAGCTGTACCGAGAGAGTCCCTTCTCCACGTCCACGTCGCCGCTGCTCTCCGGGAACCAGCACTTCGACGTGCCGCCTCGCCGGCAGCTCTACCTGCCCGTTCTCTCCAAGGTACCACAGACCGCTGCACCACAGACAGACGGTCTGTGTCTGTTGCTTCACCGCTGCCAACAGCCTTACTGAGGATCAGCAGCCTGTAAACAACAGAGTGCTTCCTCCACAGGGAGGATGTTTCACATGTTACATTACATATTGGAAACGATGTATAGTGTGTGTATATCAGGGCTGGGGGTTATATTGATATTAAATTATAGTAATAATCATTTATTTAATTTGTTCTAAAGTGTTCCATCAAACAACACAAAACCATCACAAATATAAAATGAAATCACAAAAGCAGCTAAAAAGAAGCCAATTAAAGATCCCATGAAGATGATTTCCAAAGAAACCATCCAGAAGGTAAACTCTGTTAAAGTGAACTCAACAACAGAGCTGTGTTCTTTAAATCAGACGGCCTCCGTGTGTTCCTCGTTTCCAGGCTGATTCCAGGAGAGTGAATGAACTCAGTCTGTGGTTCACACAGGAGATCTAAAACATTCTGTTCTATGACATCAAATCAGTTCAGTTCATACTCATGAATGTTGAAGCTTTTCCACCACTTAAAGGCGGTTTCTAACCGTTGCCAGGGGAACCAGTATGAAGCTTTCTGGTTGGCCGCCAGAAATATCCTCCTGCAGCACTTCTATCTGCTTTGACTCACTTAGTCAAAATAATAATAATAATAATAATATTATGTCCACATCACTGATGGTTATCAAACAGTTTGTAAATATATTCTGAGAGCACCGACACCACAACATTTATGGAGGTGTTTGGTGAAACCTGTTGTGATATTGTGATGCGTGGACCTGCTGACAGGTGTGTCTTGGTTGTGATGGTGGACCTGCTGACAGGTGTGTCTTGGTTGTGATGCGTGGACCTGCTGACAGGTGTGTCTTGGTTGTGATGCGTGGACCTGCTGACAGGTGTGTCTTGGTTGTGATGCGTGGACCTGCTGACAGGTGTGTCTTGGTTGTGATGCGTGGACCTGCTGACAGGTGTGTCTTGGTTGTGATGCGTGGACCTGCTGACAGGTGTGTCTTGGTTGTGATGCGTGGACCTGCTGACAGGTGTGTCTTGGTTGTGATGCGTGGACCTGCTGACAGGTGTGTCTTGGTTGTGATGCGTGGACCTGCTGACAGGTGTGTCTTGGTTGTGATGCGTGGACCTGCTGACAGGTGTGTCTTGGTTGTGATGCGTGGACCTGCTGACAGGTGTGTCTTGGTTGTGATGCGTGGACCTGCTGACAGGTGTGTCTTGGTTGTGATGCGTGGACCTGCTGACAGGTGTGTCTTGGTTGTGATGCGTGGACCTGCTGACAGGTGTGTCTTGGTTGTGACAGGTGCGGCTGCTGATGGTGAGTCGGATGGCGAAGCCGGAGGAGGTCCTGGTGGTGGAGAACGACCAGGGCGAGGTGGTGCGAGAGTTCATGAAGGACACCGACTCCATCAACCTCTACAAGAACATGAGGGAGACCCTCGGTGAGTAGAGACTCTGTATGTTTACGTGCACGCTCCTCGAGAGGTGTCCCTGTGCTGACCCCACCTGACCTCTGCAGTCTACCTGACTCACCTGGACTACGCCGACACGGAGCGCATCATGACGGAGAAGCTGCACAACCAGGTGAACGGCACCGAGTGGTCCTGGAAGAACCTGAACACGCTGTGCTGGGCCATCGGCTCCATCAGCGGGGCCATGCACGAGGAGGACGAGAAGAGGTTCCTGGTCACCGTCATCAAGGTAGGGGACCAACGCGCTTGTTGTCATGGTTACGCTACCCACATCAATCACAGGTGAAAATGAGGTGCCTGTTTGAGGATCACTAACAGCCCCATCTGTTAGTGGAATTAGTTTTCCTTTCATTTGTGGTCCTTCTGTAAAAAGCTGTCTCCAAACATCATGTTGGTTGTTTAGAGGACAAGAACATCTCATTTAATGTGATGAACAAGTGACAGAATAAGTAGACTGAATACTGACCATTGGATTGGTACAAAGATGGAGTTTACCACAGCTGGAAGGGGCTGGAAAAGCATGGAAATGCACCTGGAAATGCTTGGAAAGTGCTTGAATGTGACTTTGGAGAAGGTGTAGGAACCTTGAGTTATACTATAGTATTTTCCGTCCAGCTCAAAGGTGTCAAGTTCCGTTTTTTTATGTTCTTCACGTTCATCTTGTTCTTCGTCAGTTGAATCGTTGGACGTTGTTGATCTCTCAGATTCTAAGTGCACGTTTCATGCTGCTCTGCTGCAGCTTCCTCTTTGATTTTCAAGGGTTTTTTACGAGAAGACTACCTTGAGTCCAGGTTGTGTGCCTGATTGTGTTAAACCTTGTGTGTCTCAGGACCTGCTGGGTCTGTGTGAGCAGAAGAGAGGGAAGGACAACAAGGCCATCATAGCCTCCAACATCATGTACATCGTTGGCCAGTACCCACGCTTCCTCCGAGCCCACTGGAAGTTCCTCAAAACGGTGGTCAACAAGCTCTTCGAGTTCATGCACGGTGAGACAGCTCGGCTTTGGGAAGGTGTCCGTGCTTTTAACGATGCTGCGTGTTATCACCCTCCGTGTCCTCCTTCCCCAGAGACCCACGACGGCGTTCAGGACATGGCCTGCGACACCTTCATCAAGATCGCCCAGAAGTGCCGGCGCCACTTCATCCAGGTGCAGGTGGGAGAGGTGATGCCCTTCATCGACGAGATCCTCAACAACATCAACACCATCATCTGTGACCTTCAGCCCCAGCAGGTCGGTGAAAACACCTTCATCACAGTCTGGAGCTTTATGCAGGGTCCCTACGGGTGCTGGAATCCTTGGAAACACTTTTAGTCTGGTGTTTTCAAGGTTTGGAAAGTGCTTGGATGTAGAATTAAGGTCTTGAAATGTGTGTTGTATGTGATGACATCTATGATAGAACAGAGGAAAGAATATATTGAATAATATTTGAGGGACTAAAAACAGCGTTTTCTGACATTTGATGATGAAGAGATGATAATCTTCATCACTGGCCTCATCACGTTCTCCGTGTGTGTGCAGGTGCACACGTTCTACGAGGCGGTAGGTTATATGATCGGGGCCCAGACGGACCAGGCGGTCCAGGAGCACCTGATAGAGAAGTACATGCTGCTGCCCAACCAGGTGTGGGACAGCATCATCCAGCAGGCCACCAAGGTGAGAGAGCGTTCCACTAGCAGGCGGTGAGAAGGTTCACCCTCATAGACGCTGTGACTGATGTACCCCTCCCCCCAGAACGTGGACATCCTGAAGGACCCCGAGACGGTGAAGCAGCTGGGCAGCATCCTGAAGACCAACGTGCGAGCCTGCAAGGCGGTGGGACACCCCTTCGTCATCCAGCTGGGCCGGATCTACCTCGACATGCTCAACGTCTACAAGTGCCTCAGCGAGAACATCTCGGCCGCCATCCAGACCAACGGTAAGGGAGGTGTGTGTTGGTGAGCCGTCGGCCCGCTGGCGCTCCTGTCTCAGTGCCGGATGGAGACAACAACTAGATCATCGGTCTCTCTGCATACATAACAGATCTATCCATTTTCAAATCCATATCCTGTATTTTTTAGTCTACCATGAGAGCTAGACGGAAGTCCTCAAGAGTCCAGAATGAGACTTCTCCCTGAGTGAGACAATACTGGATCTATTCCAACAGTTAGTCACTTTAACGGCAGGAACTTTCCCTGGAGAAGAGGAACCTTTTTGGGGAACTCGTTGTGTTTCAACCACAGGGACCCGGATCTAGATTAAGGTTTCAGGAGTACTTCCTGAAAGCACAGGGGACTTTTGTGGTGGCTGTGATGGGCGGCGAGGGCCGACTGATTGGAAGGAGGGAGTCCTCTGTTTGGATTCAGGGCAGGAGGAGGGCTTTCATTGGCTGCTGGCTCGGAGCAGGGCGGGGCAGAAAGGCAGGAACAAATGCTGTTCCAAAGCTTCGATGCCTGATGAGATCATGATAGAAAACATCAGGAAACCCTGCTTCCATCCCGCCGTCGCCATGAAACCCAGGCTGTGAGAGGAGCGGTGCTAGAGATCTGTTTCTCCTCTTTGTGATGCAGGCGAGATGGTGACGAAGCAGCCGCTGATCCGGAGCATGAGGACGGTGAAACGGGAGACGCTGAAGCTGATCTCAGGCTGGGTCAGCCGGTCCAACGACCCGCAGATGGTGAGAACCCCTCTGGAATCAAAACCTCACTACGTGGACAGGATGCCAGTTAGGGGGGTGTAACCGCAGTGCATGGACCCCACAGACCTCATCCTGGTGCTATTTATAGATCACACACCAGATTGCATAAATCAGGATCACAGTTCAGATCCATCATGTGTGGGATTTATAAAAACCGTCCAAACGTGAATATAATGTCTGAAGTCTAAAACACAGAGTCTGTATCGGCCTGATGTCGGTGTTCGAGTGCTGCACTTTCATGATTTATTATGTGTAAATGCAATCGTGAAAAGTCACATGACTTCGTGACATAGTCTCTGTTAGCATGTTAGCATGTTAGCATTCCCCTCTTTGTAAAAGCTTCGAACTTCACCAGAACCGACATCATTTATTTTAACGTTGTTTGACCACCGATGGAACCAAAACCGTGTCCCACGTTGAGTTGGAGGAACTGGATCTCTAAGTGGATCCCCCCGGTTGATCCCCCTCCGTTGTTGTGCTTCTGCAGGTTGGAGAGAACTTTGTTCCTCCGCTGCTGGACGCCGTCCTCATCGACTATCAACGCAACGTCCCCGCCGCCCGCGAGCCCGAGGTCCTCAGCACCATGGCAACCATCGTCAACAAGCTGGGGGGCCACATCACCAGCGAGATCCCCCAGATCTTTGACGCCGTCTTCGAGTGCACCCTGAACATGATCAACAAGGTGAGGCATGGCCGGGACTGGGACTGAACATGTGGACCCGGAGCCAGGTGGTGTTTGGTGTTGATGTGTGTGTGTGTGTGTGTGTGTGTGTTTACTTCAGAACTTCGAGGAGTTCCCTGAACACCGGACTCACTTCTTCTACTTACTCCAAGCTGTGAACTCTCACTGCTTCCCGGCGTTCCTCGCCATCCCCCCCGCCCAGTTCAAGCTGGTGCTGGACTCCATCATCTGGGCCTTCAAACACACCATGAGGAACGTGGCTGATACTGGTGGGACTGGAGACACACACACGTATATATATATATATATACACATACACACACATACGCACACACACACATATATATATATATATATATATATATACACATACACACACATACGCACACACACACATATATATATATATATATATATATATATACACATACACACACATACGCACACACACACATATATATATATATATATATATATATACACATACACACACATACGCACACACACACATATATATATATATATATATATATATACACATACACACACATACGCACACACACACATATATATATATATATATATATACACATACACACACATACACATATATATATATATATATACACATACACACACATACGCACACACACACATATATATATATATATATATATACACATACACACACATACACATATATATATATATATATACACATACACACACATACGCACACACACACATATATATATATATATACACATACACACACATACACACACACACACATACATATATACACATACACACACATACACTTCTGTTTGAAGAGGCGGGTGCTGGAAATCCTTGAAAGCACTTTTAGTGTAGTGTTTGCTTGGATTTAGAATAAGGTGCTTGAAAGTACTTGAAACGTCCGTTGTCCATCCCAGGTCTGCAGATCCTGTACACGCTGCTGCAGAACGTGGCCCAGGAGGAGGCGGCGGCCCAGAGCTTCTACCAGACCTACTTCTGTGACATCCTGCAGCACATCTTCTCCGTGGTCACCGACACGTCGCACACCGCCGGTGAGTTCCCGCCGCTCCATGCTCGCCTCTGATTGGCCCGCAGCGCCGGGGTCATGTGAGAATGGAACCAATCGGAGCGGATTTCTGAGTCCCCGGATCCTTCTGGGTCCGTTTGGTACAAGACGGCCAAAATGATGATGATGATGATGATGATGATGATGATGATGGTGTGTGTGTGTGTGTGTGTGTGTGTGTGCTGCAGGCCTGACGATGCACGCCTCCATCCTGGCCTACATGTTCAACCTGGTGGAGGAGGGGAAGATCACCACGGTGCTGAACCCGGCCAGCCCCAACAACCAGGGCTTCATCCAGGAGTACGTGGCCAACCTGCTGAAGACCGCCTTCCCTCACCTGCAGGAGTGAGTGCATCATCTCACACACACACGTATGCTGTCGTACAACACAGCGTGGTAACATCCCTGTGTGTGTGTGTGTGTGTGTGTGTGTGTGTGTGTGTGTGTGTGTTAGTGCCCAGGTGAAGGTGTTTGTGACCGGGCTGTTCAGCCTAAACCAGGATATTCCAGCCTTCAAGGAGCACCTGAGGGACTTCCTGGTCCAGATCAAGGTGAGTTAAAGTGTTTCTAGACTTTCATGTTGAAATTAAAGAAACGACTGAGGAGACGTGGTCATGATCAGGGATTAAAGAATCAGTTCATTGATTATTAGATCCTTAAAGTCATTTATTGCACAAACATGTTAAACATTTCCTGTCTGCTGCTTCTTCCCTCCGCTTTAACTTCATGGATCTGATGGAAGTTTTCACTTCCAACATTTTTATGCCTCCGTGCCGACGACCGCTGTGCCCAGAGGCATTGTGGGTTTTTATTATTTTCGTGCACGCCATGAAACATCTCGAGGGAATTTCTTCAAATTAGTGGTCAAAGGTCTCAAAACCCAGTTAGATGACAAAACCAGAAGTCTCTGAGAAAATGGTCCTACTTCTCTCTGCTGGCCACCAGGGGGCGACTCCTCTCTGGTTGTATAGAAGTCTATGAGAAAATGGTCCTACTTCTCTCTGCTGGCCACCAGGGGGCGACTCCTCTGGTTGCTTGAGTTGCTCTGGTCGTTTAAATGGAGAATGTTTTTCGGAGCTCTGACCGCCATGTTTCCTGTTTCCTGTTGCAGGAGTTTGCCGGCGAGGACACCTCAGACCTGTTCCTGGAGGAGAGGGAGGCGTCGCTCCGCCAGGCCCAGGAGGAGAAACACAAGATCCAGATGTCGGTCCCGGGGATCCTGAACCCCCATGAGATCCCCGAGGAGATGTGTGACTGAGCGCCGGCTCCACACCTGTACAGTAGTCCAAACAAACAAACCACAGCAAACACAACAAAACCCAAGAGAGGCACTTGTGGGAGGCCACTCCCCCTTCTGCAGAGCGGGCCGTCCCATTGGATGTTTGTTGACCAAAACAATGGCACCAGTGTAAATGAGTGTTTTCTACGGAGACTTTGGTGAAACCTCAGAACTGTTGGGCCGGCCGTCGACGCCGGCGAGTCACGATCCAACATCTTTTTCTTCTGTTCCCTCCACCTCACGGTTATGTTTCATTTCTTCACTTCCTCCCATGTGTTTATATATAAATAGATTATATATACAGTCTGAGCGGGTGTTTGGTCCGGTCGGCATCTAGGCTTCTGGACCTGACGGGACAGGAAGTGTTTTTTTTTTTTTTTTAGTGGCGCACGCACCTGCTTGTCTGGTGCCCCACGGCATTGTGGGAGAATGTGAATCTAACAGATTAATGAATGAAGGCTGAGAGATGCTGCTGTCGTGTGTCAGAGTTTCTGCTTCACCTAAAAAAAAATCTTTTTTTTTTTCTTTTTGGGAAAGCAAAACGGAAAATATGTGCATATCATCCCAATTGTAAAGCATCTTTAATACCATGGGAACATTTCCTTTATTCTATTGTTTCTTTGTGTGTGTGAGCTGTGTGTGTGTGTGTGTGTGTGTGTGTGTGTGTGTGCTGTCGCCGAGTCGACATCAGCGTTTTGTTTTCCTCTGAGAGGATTGTTCATTATGGGATGTTAAAGGAAGTGGCGGAGGTATTTATGGGTTCTTAGTTGGTCTTTATAACAACTCCTGTTTAACTCAGATGGCTTTTGAGATTTTGAACTGTACTAATTTAGACTGTTTACCGTGCGGTAGCGCTCCACCTCGCTACCTTAGAGCAAAAACATGACAAATAAAACCGGGTTTACATTTAATTTTGTATTTTTGCATTTTTCAGTTGTACCTGTTTTGAGTTGAAACACAGCGAAAGGCTTCTTTTTGTCCAGAGAGCAAATTAAAGGCCAACGAGTTTAATTAGGAAAAGAATGTATAAATCCAAATAAGCTCCCGATCTCTAAAAAGGCAGATTTCCTTCTCAAGGTGTTACATTTGTTGTGAACTTTTTGAAATGATTAAAGTTGAGAATTTTATAACCCTGCCTTCTCTCAGATCTCCTCATTCCAGCTCGACTCTAAAAACACGCCGATGATGGTGATGATGGGTGTCATCTGTCACACAGTTTATCCTGCGGCGTCAGGACATTTCCTCTCATCGCCACGCGGCCGAGGTCGCTGGCGTGTAACGCGAGCCGGCTGCTAATCCCCGCTAACATGCCGGTATTCACTGAAAGGTTACGATGAAGATCACACAATGAAAGGTTGAAACGCTCGTCTGACGCAACCAGAGGAAGTCTGAGGCTCACTATAACACACACAGTATATTACAATTATAGTATGTAATATAAAGTACTTGTAGTACTGTTTTATGTCAAAACCTGCACAGGGACGTCGTCATGGTGACGTCACCCGTTGGTTTGAGGTCTACGGTTTTGAAGCTCCGAGATCACCACCTTGGAATATTTTGCAACCAGTGAAGGAAGTGACCATATTTGGACTGTGGAGGAGCGACGGGTGGATCTGAT
>CM056832.1:26306565-26319065 GCA_029853015.1 Chelidonichthys spinosus | reverse complement strand
TTTGTTTTTTACTGCATCAAACATTTAAAAATTTAATTCAAAATTTCAAAAGTGAAATTTGTGGATGAACTCACGTGAACGGTGTGTTGTCTCTGGACTGGGACTGAAAGGACAGCAGTGTTACAGCACACACACACACACACACACACACACACACACACACAATATGTACTGAGTTATTGATGTACAAATACTAGCAAATGTACAAAATATCTCTACATGTAAATTTAATCAAATAAATTAAAAACGGCTGAATCTACATACATAATAACAACCATCATAAAATAATGATACATAAATAGGCCTTAGTAGTACTAATACATCATTATAATGACAGTCTATACAACCTGCGACCCCAGAACAATAAGGCCTTGTATGACATCATCATCTCCATGTCTGTGTTCTCACCTTCTCTCTGTCTTTGCGTTGGAAGTTTGGAGAAGACGTCTGTTTCTTCAGCGGTCTGTGAGTCTTCTTTGCCTTCTTAGCAGCTGGAAGCAGAAACAACACCCGTTACTGAACACACGACGCCCCCTGCTGGACAAACACAACCACTGCTTCATTCCCCATCCTGAAGAAGATCTCTCTCTTTATTAAAATGGTGAGCTATTCCTTTAAAATGAATCCCATTAACATAAGTATATTATGACATTAATCAATAATAATTCATTAAAAACAGAGGTTTCCGTACCTTGTTTCTTGGACAGCTCCTCTTCGTCGCCAACCTCGTCCTCGGTGACCTCTGACCCCGTGGTGTACTCCTCGTCCTCCGACAGGAGGGTCTGCTGCCTCTGGAAGGTCAAAGGTCACACATGTTAACCCAAGACTCGAGATGTGAGACAGATTATAATCTGATGAAGGAGACGTTCTCACCAGCTGCAGACTCCAGTTCTTCAAGAGGGAGAACTAAAAAGAAGAAAGTACCATCAGACCCACCAGAACCCTCAGACCCACCAGACCCACCAGACCCACCAGAACCCTCAGACCCACCAGACCCACCAGACCCACCAGAACCATCAGACCCCTCAGACCCACCAGACCCCTCAGACCCACCAGAACCCTCAGACCCACCAGACCCACCAGACCCACCAGAACCATCAGACCCACCAGAACCATCAGACCCACCAGACCCCTCAGACCCACCAGACCCACCAGACCCATCAGACCCCTCAGACCCACCAGACCCACCAGACCCACCAGAACCATCAGACCCACCAGAACCACCAGACCCACCTGACCCACCTGACCCACCAGAACCATCAGACCCCTCAGAACCACCAGACCCCTCAGACCCACCAGACCCACCTGACCCACCAGAACCATCAGACCCATCAGAACAACCAGACCCATCAGAACCATCAGACCCACCAGACCCCTCAGACCCACCAGACCCCTCAGAACCATCAGACCCCTCAGACCCACCAGACCCACCAGACCCATCAGACCCATCAGACCCAGCAGACCCACCAGAACCATCAGACCCACCAGAACCATCAGACCCACCAGACCCCTCAGACCCACCAGACCCACCAGACCCATCAGACCCCTCAGACCCACCAGACCCACCAGACCCACCAGAACCATCAGACCCACCAGAACCACCAGACCCACCTGACCCACCTGACCCACCAGAACCATCAGACCCCTCAGAACCACCAGACCCCTCAGACCCACCAGACCCACCTGACCCACCAGAACCATCAGACCCATCAGAACAACCAGACCCATCAGAACCATCAGACCCACCAGACCCCTCAGACCCACCAGACCCCTCAGAACCATCAGACCCCTCAGACCCACCAGACCCACCAGACCCATCAGACCCATCAGACCCAGCAGACCCATCAGACCCAGCAGACCCACCAGACCCAGCAGACCCACCACCATGGAACAGAGAAACTCACGGTGGCGCCGCCGTCTCCCCTCAGAGGCCCCAGCAGCGTCGGCTCCAAGAGGACCTCACAGTCCTGGACCTTCCCGGCTCCGGAGGGACCCCCCTCGCTGCTAACGGGCGGCGTGCTGGGCAGACACACGGCGTCTCGGTGCAGCAGCAGGTCGTTGAGGACTCGGGTCTGGGCGGAGACTGCCTCGTCATCGGGGACGCTCACGATGTGGTCTCGCATCTTACAGCCCTGCACACACAAACAGGGGTAGAACACAAACCAGACACGGGACTACTGCAGGGACCCCGTGGGGGTCCTGGTCCTGACCTTGGGGATCCCAGAGGGGTCGAAGCGGAGGACCTTCTGGTTGCAGCAGGGGTAGATCCCGGCACCGTGCCAGCCCCGCTCAGAGCCCAGACCCGGGTACAGCACGCCGTCAGGGTGATACTGGCAGTGTGTGAGCTCTGCACACACAAACACCTGCACACACACACACACACACACACAGTCAGTGCTCAGGTATCAGAACACTAAGACCCGCCCCCCCAACACAAACACACCTGTTGGCATCGGGAGCAGGTGAGGTAGTTGATGGTTCCCCAGATCCTCCAGTAGACCAGGATCCAGGACTTCAGCTCCTCAAACAGACCGGTGAGGTAATCATGCACATCCCAGCTCTTCTGTCTGCACACACACACACACACACACACACATCCACATGTTAGCGCTGCCAGCTGAACAAGCCCTATGAATTGTGGGTAATGTGGTACCTGGTGTGCGTGTAGACGATCTCCCCACGAACATCGATGTTGATTTTTCCAGGAACACAAGAAATCTTCCTCTCGGTGTCTTTGGTCAGCAGCCGGAGACAGAGACCGCACCTGAGACAGGCAGAGAGACAGGCACGAGACGGGCAGGGAGACAGGCAGAGAGACGGGCAGAGAGACGGGCAGAGAGACGGGCAGAGAGACAGGCAGAGATACGGGCAGAGAGACGGGCAGAGAGACAGGCAGAGAGACGGGCAGAGAGACAGGCACAAGACAGGCAGAGAGACAGGCAGAGAGACAGGCAGAGAGACAGGCAGAGAGACGGGCAGAGATACGGGCAGAGAGACAGGCACAAGACAGGCAGAGAGACAGGCAGAGAGACAGGCAGAGATACAGGCAGAGAGACGGGCAGAGAGACGGGCACGAGACGGGCAGAGAGACAGGCAGAGAGACAGGCACGAGACGGGCAGAGAGACAGGCAGAGAGACAGGCAGAGATACAGGCAGAGAGACGGGCAGAGAGACGGGCACGAGACGGGCAGAGAGACAGGCAGAGAGACGTGCACGAGACGGGCAGAGAGACAGGCAGAGAGACGGGCAGAGAGACAGGCAGAGAGACAGGCAGAAAGACAGGCAGAGAGACGGGCATGAGACGGGCAGAGAGACGGGTAGAGAGACGGGTAGAGAGAGAAGCAGAGAGACAGGCAGAGAGACGGGCATGAGATGGGCAGAGAGACGGGTAGAGAGACGGGTAGAGAGAGAAGCAGAGAGACGGGTAGAGAGAGAAGCAGAGAGACGGGTAGAGAGAGAAGCAGAGAGACGGGTAGAGAGACGGTCATGAGATGGGCAGAGAGACGGGTAGAGAGACGGGTAGAGAGAGAAGCAGAGAGACGGGTAGAGAGAGAAGCAGAGAGACGGGTAGAGAGAGAAGCAGAGAGACGGGTAGAGAGACGGTCATGAGATGGGCAGAGAGACGGGTAGAGAGACGGGTAGAGAGAGAAGCAGAGAGACAGGCAGAGAGACGGGCATGAGATGGGCAGAGAGACGGGTAGAGAGACGGGTAGAGAGAGAAGCAGAGAGACAGGCAGAGAGACGGGCATGAGACGGGTAGAGAGACGGGTAGAGAGAGAAGCAGAGAGACGGGTAGAGAGACGGGTAGAGAGAGAAGCAGAGAGACGGGTAGAGAGAGAAGCAGAGAGACGGGTAGAGAGGAACATCGAGGTCAGAGGAAACCAACGATTGTGAACTCATGGCTGCTGTTGCTAGGCAACGAGGCAGGTGAGACAGGCAGGTGAACGCTGCTCCTCACCTGTAGAGCGTGGAGGCGTTTCCAGGTGAGTCTCTGCTCTGCTGGTTTGGATCGAACAGACACTCAATCTTCTTCTGGAACAGCTTACTGTGAGGGAGAAACCATGTGGGACCTGTCAATCAGCAGCTAAGCCCCGCCCCCTACAGCATCCCCTGCTTTCTGGTCTGTTGGACTTCTACACAACCAGAGAGGAGTCGCCCCCTGGTGGTCACCTTTTGAACTTGTCCTTCTTGTCCCGGATGTCGTCGGCCTCGTTGTGGTTGAAGAGCTCGGCGATGCGCGTTGCCAGGTTGCTGTTGATGCAGTTCATGTTGCACGGCGTCGCTACGATGGCGCTCATGTGTTTGTGGCAGTAGAGGACGCACTCGTCCACCTGGTCGCCATGGAAACACATGCAGACCTCAGAAGAGTTCATGGTCACTGATCCCAGATAATCACTCAGCTCTAGTGTTGCTACGATGCTCATCTTACATCTACATCTAACAGCCATGCAAACATCTAGAAACCAAGCTGGGTCTGGGCCTCTGGTTGCTCCTGGACCAGGACCAGATATCAGCTGGTTCCTCCTGGACCAGGACCAGATATCAGCTGTGAATAATCCTCGTCTACATCAGTGAGGTTTTTAGGACGGCGTATCGGAGCCACTGCCCCTCTCGGCTCCGTCTCGTTGTGTTTTCCTACAGTGGCTCTGATACGCCGTCGTGGGTTCTCGTTGAAGAACAAAAGGCCCAGAAGCTCGTCACCACGTCACATGACATCGTCACAACACTTACTAACGTTTCCATCTTCAAGAACTCGGAGGAGATCAGGATAGAGATCACATTGCTGGGCTCTGTAACCGACAAACACCACATGACCCACCGAGCCAATAGAAACCCCCACAAACCAACAGACAGCACAGAACCCCGCCGGGTACCACTCATCAGAACATCATGGGGGGTCCGGATTTACCGAGGCGGGGTTTGTCCCGGTTCCCCTCCCCCGCCGAGTTCCTCCTCACGTAGTTCATGAGCCAGTCGAAGATGTGCACGTCGCAGTGCACGGAGATGTCCACCTCCTCCCAGCGCTGCGCGTCCACCGACAGGTACTCGGCGAAGTAGCGCATCTCCTTGACCAGCAGGTCTCGGGGACACGTGAAGTCCTGCTTCAGGTTCTTGGTCTCGTCACACACGTGGATCACCATGTTGGGACTGTGGGGGGGGGATGAATATTTAAGGTGGAACATCATTTAAGGTGGAGCTGAAACCTCTCCAGAGTCTGCGTATTTCTGAGTGCAGCTTAACGTCTGGAGGAATCTGATTAGCTCACCACCTTTTCTAGATCTGATTGGTTGATGGAGGACATGACATCATTGGTTGGTACCAGCTGATGTCATCACTCTATTCTAACTGAGGTGAAGGGTTCGACTCACTCTCGGGGTTTCTGAGGTTTGTCGTCGTCCTCCGATGACACGCGCCTCTCGTTCTTCTCCACGGCGGCGATCCGTCCCGTCGCCGTCGACTTGGAACCTGCAGAAGAAAAGAGTCCGGTTATCAAACCGTTACCGTGTGACGATCCTACCGAGCTACCGATGAGAGGTTGGTGTGTGACCTCTGACCTGTGACCTTGCCGCTGCTCTGACTGCTTCCTGTCTCCACCACCTCCACGGCGTCCTGCGGTGCGGTCAGGCCGTCTGAGGGGGAGGAGCTTCCTTCCGTCAGGGCGTTGCGTTGGTTGTCCACGTGAAAACCCCCCATGCTCTGCTGCAGCTCCTCAAACCGCCGGGCACACTATAGGATGACATCACGGTTTCATCAACGAGCTGATGATGATGTCACCGACCTGCAGAACGGGTGACGGCGTTTGAGTTACCTCCTTGGGAGTGAATCCGGGGACCAGCTGGGCCACGTTGTCCCAGTTGATGGGCTGGGGGACCCCCCACAGCGAGCCCAGCACCATGTCCAGCACCAGCACGTTGTTGTCGTACGGGAAGTTGTTGTTGTCGGAGCAGAAGCGGCTCATCTCTACAGCGGAGAGGAAGATGACATCATCATTAACGAGAGATGAAATTATCGGTGGATCTCTCCGGTCTCCAGTTCTTACTGGTGAGGAGTTTATTGGTCAATCAGACGAATGTTAGTGAGCAACTATTGGCCCGATCGCCTCAGTCCAACTTATATGACGGTAAACTTGGACTGTTGATGCAACAGGAAGAGGATATGGAATTATTATATTTTACCATTTAAAAGCCTCGGCAGCCTTCCCAAAAATATTATCACACCATCATGTATGAGGTGTTGCATCAATGCAGATGAATGGCAGGGTTCCTCCACCTTCTCCAGAGTCACATTCAAGCACTTTCCAAACATTTCCAGGTGCATTTCCATGCTTTTCCAGCCCCTTCCAGCTGTGGTAAACTCCATCTTTGTACCAATCCAATGGTCAGTATTCAGTCTACTTATTCTGTCACTTGTTCATCACATTAAATGAGATGTTCTTGTCCTCTAAACAACCAACATGATGTTTGGAGACAGCTTTTTACAGAAGGACCACAAATGAAAGGAAAACTAATTCCACTAACAGATCCACAGAAATATAATCACCAACTATTTTCATCATCTGTTCATCATCAAAAGTCATTTTTCATAAAGAAATGTCAGGAAATGCTGTTTTCAGTCCCTCAGACATGGAGATCTTCTTTCCTCTGTTCTATCATAGATGTCATCACATACAGCACACATTTATAGACCTTTAGTCTACATCATAGCACTTTCAAACCTGGAAAACACCACTAATATTCAGGTTGTTTCAAGGATTTCCAGCACCCGTATGAACCCTGGAATGAATACCGTGAGTTGATTCTTGAAGGATTTTGTTGAATGCGTCACTCAAAGTTCCTATGATTCTCTGCCATTGAATACATCACGGGTCATAAGAGCTGCAGAGTTTTACTGTGACGTCATGTTAGCTGCAGCCTCGCCGGGAGCATCTATCCCTTTTCCATACATGTACTGACAAATATAGATCATAATATAGAGCCACGGTGATGACATAATGTAGAGCCGTAGTGTGAGCAGGGTGGTGATGGAGCAGGCCTCCTCCTCCTCCTCCTCCTCCTCCTCCTCACTAGATGCTTTTAGCTGAATCAGCCTCGACACTCAAACAGCAACAAAGAGTAAATGTGGTCGACATACTTATCTGATGTCGGAGGTTTTAGCTCCCCGTCGTCCCGATAACGAAGCTGAAACCCGTGTGTTGTTACGTCATCGTATGGATGGTGCTGATGCTGCGATGCTCTCCTGCCGGCTAGCTGAGCTAACTTTGAGAGGACACGATCTGCTGCCTTCAGGTTCTCCTCGTAAACCGCTAAACTCCACCACGTGACCACAGCCAGCGCCAGAGAAGTCGTTGTTCTTGGTCTACCGAGTAAAGTAGCGGTCAGATCTGTCAAACGTTACAGTTACGTTAAAGTGCAAAAGTGGACGATGCGTTAATTCGGTTTGTTTTAGTTACATTACCAGCGTGAAACTACCTGAAATCGAGATTTAACCTTTACGTTCACTTTTACAGTATTTGCGGAAAAGTCCGCGAAGGCAGCATTAGCATGTGAGCTAACAAAGTAGCATGAAAGTGGCTAGTCATCGTAGGCGTTTATAACCCGGTAAAGCCCGGTAGACCGGGTCCGGGGACTTCTACGTCGGGTTGAGCCGTCAACACGTTAACTCGGAGTGTAATAAAATACTAAACCAACAATCGGTGCTCGGCTACTTCCGCCGGTATCCGCGGACTCGTCCCCGCTGTCGCACTGCAGCAGGTCGGGCATCCCGTTGCCTGGAGACCGCGGCCGTAAAGCGAACACCCGCCAACCGGCTTCCGTACATTTTACACCAAGAAAAATAAATAACTTAAAACGAAATAAATAAACTCACTCATTTGATAAAGCATCAACAAATTGATTTTTAAAATATTTATTTCAAAATAATTATTCTAAATATGTACAAAATTACAACCTGTGGCCAACTAACAGTTGAAAATGTGCAAAATGAGCCCCTTTGTCATTCTGAATGAATCGTATCACATTTGCTTCACGAATATTACTAGTGTATCATATTTAGAGAGTACACACAACATTCTTTCTTGTATAATATATGTAAATATAAGCTTGTAATTGAAACACAACAGGAAAGGGTGTGGCAACACGTCCACATCGTTAACGTAGAGGGTCAGATCGAATCCTCATGAGATCAGGAACCACCAAGCATCGATGGTTGTTTCTCCAAATATCTAACGTCAGCTGATTGTTAGTCGAGCTTCTGTAAAACCGTCACAAGGATGTTATGAACACACACAGAAACCATGCACAAACATCACAGGTCCATCTTCTCGGGGATGTTCAGCACTGTGCTGGAGGGCATGCTGAGGGCTGTTTCTCTGTACATGGACTCTAGAGCGCCCTCTGTGGAGGCAGAGGCTGCACCGAGGCCGTGGGCGGGGTCTGACTGTGTAGCTGTCTGTGAGGCCTGTGTGTTCTCAAGCTTCTCCATCTCTGCATGCTTAAAGCCTCTCCTCTTGCCCAGGACCTTCACGTAGTTGGCTGGGACCAGTCCGGTGGTCTGGCCGTCCACGCTGGCCAGCAGCCAGCCACGCACCCGGGGCTGTTGCTCTGAACACGGGGGAATAAAGGTCAACGCGGGACAAGCATGCTATCTCTTCCATTACCAAGTAACACTTCAGTACATTATATCTATGTATTTCTATTGTTACATTGTGTTAAAGTTAGGAAAGCCATGTTTAAGTCGAGCCCTACTCAGAATAAAATAACCCGATGAGAAACCAAATCAGGGAACTCATTTGGATGTAAATCACTTTTGTGTATGAGAGGAACGTGAAGACAGTAACTAAAGGGCTCTCACCTTTCGGGGCGAGGTTCAGCATGTCTCCGGTCCGCAGGGAAAGCTCCTCCTCGGATGCGGCTGAGAAGTCGTACTCGGCTCTGGCCACGACGTGGTCGTCCTCGCCGCTGGACCAGTTAGTGGCTGAATAAACCCAAAACATCTTCACTCAGTAGAGATTAACAGTCCAAGAGTACAAGCCAGCTGTCTGGGGTCTTTTTCTTGTGGTAGTTCACTGAACATTTCTACAGGCCACTCAACCATTTCATCTGAAATCTGAAACACTAAGTCACTCATAGCAGACGCTACACATCTGGAAACATCAGGTTACCTCAATCCCTGACTTTTCTTAGCTTTTTAAATGCATCTCTGTCACGGCAGGTGACCTGAATGTGTTCCTGTCACAGCCAACATTTTAGACACAGGTGCTAAACGCATTTCCTGCCAGTAGTAACCGATTTCCTGGGAAAAACACCCGTCTTCGGACAAGATGAAATCTTCTGATCTGAGAGAGAGATCCCCCAAGAAAGCAAAGCAACTCCTGAACTTAAACATGTAAGTGTATAAAAATGCAGAATACATCTTGAATGCAAGTCTCACCGTTTTGCTCAGAGCTGGGGCCGGAGCTCAGCAGTTTCCAGATGAGGTAGGGTCCCCCAAACACTACAGCGAAGAACAGAATGATTGGCCAGGACTTCACAGGCTGACCCTCCACCCCTGCTCCATCCCCTCTGGAAGCACCCGAAGCCAGGGCATCACCGGCGCTGTCTGCCCACAGGTCGTCGACCTCGGAGTCTGACCCTCGCCCCAGCAGCCGCTGTAACCGCCGGTAGAGGTAGCGCAAGGTGCGGACCAGAGCGAAGGCCGACAGGACTCTGGTGAGGTGTGAACGCAGCCGTGTCAGGTGATTGGCTACGTCCAGCACGGCACGGAAACTGTTGTACACCGCTGAGAAGGTGGCGTCCAGCATCATGCTGACGGAGGCGAAGGCCTGGACGATGCTCTCGATGGACTGGAAGGCACCGCGGCTGCTCTCCTCTGCCTGCTGCACGAACCGGCTGGGGGCAACTTCTTCCGTGTGGGCGAGGCGGTTGTAGCCTCCCAAGCCGTAGCCGCCGCCCATGCCGCCATAGCTGTAGGGGCTGTAGCCCCCCCCGAACATGGAGCTCCCGTAAGGGCTGTAGGAGGAGCCGAAGGAGCTATAAGATGGACGGTACGCCTGCTGGACGGGACGAGGGGGCACCGGGGGCACCATCCTGGTCAGGACCGGAGGCCCTGCAGATGTGGGGGGGCCTGCAGCCGGTCCAAGGTTTACAGATCTGTTCGGTGAAAAGGTCAAAACATCTCTAGTGATAATACAGAACAGATAATGCAGAACAGATAATATAGATAATATAGGTGTGAAACCAGAACCACAGAAGGCGTCATGTTAATGATTCCAAGTCAATGTTCTCCAAAACAACCCTTTGCACTAGTTTGAACTTTAACGTAACATTCGAGGGACAGTGAAGGAGACTTCTTGTAATAATTACTGCAAGGTTTTAGTTCATGTTTTGCGTTGCGTTTACATGCATCCCCTAGAGGCTCCGCAAAGTTACTGCAGGGGGTTCCCGAAATTATTTCACCCAGTGTTTTTCTTCCAAATATTTAAATATGTCCAAAATGACACCTTAACATGAATACAACCAATATTAAACACATAGAAATCTTCCTGTTGTTTAATTTTATGTTGTGACATTGTGATGTAGAAATGCAAAAATAGAATTAAAATATTAATCTGTCAACAATTATTATTTTAATGTCTTCGTATACATCCATCATTACAAAGTACTGTTACACATGGAACTAAAGGCTGCACTACACCTTTCCCAAAGTCAAATTCAAGCACTTTCCAAGCATTTCAAGGTACATTTCCATGCTTTTCCAGCCCCTTCCAGCTGTGGTAAACTCCATCTTTGTACCAATCCAATGGTCAGTATTCAGTCTACTTATTCTGTCACTTGTTCATCACATTAAATGAGATGTTATTGTCCTCTAAACAACCAACATGATGTTGTTAATATACGTCATCACATAGAACATACACTTTTCAATTTATGTTTATATATATATTTATGTTTATAACACCAAGCTTCCAAACTGAGCATATGCTAGCTAACGTAGCAACAACAGCTATCGCCAGCAAACACAAACTCTCGCGATGGCGAGCGAGCTAACGCAGCTATACTTTGTACTAGGACTTCCTTCGGTAAACCTGCCTGACAGGTGAAACCAGTGAACACCTGACTGGTTTATAGCAGCGTGTCGACGTCCCACAGTGTGAGCATCAACATTAGCATTAGCTAGCTAACGTGGCAGCACCAGTCAACACAGCAAGACCGCAAGTTTAGCTAGCTAGCTAGCCAGCGCAGCTGCTACATCTCGTTCACCTGTAATTTACAGGTGCGCTCATCGGCCCCGGAACCCGCCGCTCCCACGGCTTGAGTGGAGGCTGTGCATCCATCCTGAATGTGTGTCCACAGTGTAAAAAATAATAATGCGAACTCTCTTCCGGGGTCGTAATATCGCTTTCCGGTTTCCGCCTACTGTTGCATTTCCGGTGTCCTCGTAGTTTTTTTTTAAATTCTGATATCGCAAATAGGTTTAGTTTTTCATGGTTTAGTTTACAAACTGTATAAACAAGTATGCGTGGTCATCCCATGTGCGTGTGGAATATTAAATATAATTCCAAAACCTTTTCCCGCGTCTGGATCCATCGGGAGTGCGTTCATGACCAACTGATACAAATAGATTTAAAAGACTGAATATTTTTTGTTGGCAGTATCTGTAATTTATTTCTTACTTTGTCGGCACTGCTTAAATTACATCTCAAATCCATTTACAATCCTGTTTTTTTTCCAGTCTGGACGTTTAACCGATAAACTGCACTTCTCACGTCCGTCCAACAGATGGTGCTGTGACTCATCGCAAAAGAAGAGCCTCTCGACTTCTGGAGCCTTCAATATAAAAGGGGAATATCCCTCCTCTGTAATACACGGCCGTGAAACGAAGAACAAAGGTTTCATTATTATTTTTACTAACTTAAGTCCAGTCGCATTGGTGTCATTTTTAAAAGTCTCGTGGTTTGGCTAAATAGAAGCTAAGCTTCCTGAGCTTCGGACCAGGCGGCAACGTTCAGTTCTGAGAAGTGAAGCCAAAGCTGAAGTCCCTCCCCCGGGTCTCTATAGGCCTTGGGGGTCCCTCCACCAGGTCTCTATAGGCCTTGGGGGTCCCTCCACCAGTCTCCATAGGCCTTGGGGGTCCCTCCACCGGTCTCCATAGGCCTTGGGGGTCCCTCCACCAGGTCTCTATAGGCCTTGAGGGGTCCCTCCACCAGGTCTCTATAGGCCTTGGGGGTCCCTCCACCGGTCTCTATAGGCCTTGGGGGTCCCTCCACCAGGTCTCTATAGGCCTTGGGGGTCCCTCCACCGGTCTCTATAGGCCTTGGGGGTCCATGGCCTGAAAACATTGAAGACCTGTGTTCTAGAAGACGTGTGAATACGTGTGAGGATGGATTCCCCTTTGGGTCTTTCACTGAGCTCTGAGCGTCACGCTGAGTGGATCAGTGAAGCCTGTAGTGAGTGATGGGGGGGCGGATGGTGAGCGTTGGGGGGCGGATGGTGACGGTGCTG
>CM056832.1:26251565-26301565 GCA_029853015.1 Chelidonichthys spinosus | reverse complement strand
CGTCGTACATCCTGGTTCCTCGGTAATGACGCCTCAGGACGCTGATGTAAAGCACCTCGCCGATATCGAACGCAGGCTTTTTCAAGAAATGAGATTAGAGTCAACATCAATTGATTGTGTGATTGATTGTTTCATATTTACATCAGCGTCAGCGCTGATGTAAATATGAAACAATTCACTGAGTCAGTCAGTATTTGTTGCTATGACTCAAAGCTGTGGCAGACTGACATTAGTAAGGGGTGGCTATTTATTTTCACATAGGGTTAGGTCTATATTACAGTATGTATATAATAAGAATGATATGTAATATAAATGATTGTATAGACGTGGAAATCTTAATAAAAAAGAATTGCATGAATAAATGATGCCAGTGTTCACACGGAGAAACACTGTAATCTTCTAAACTACAGCGCTAGCGAGCGTTAGCCAGCCGAGCTAACGGCCGTGTTGGTGACGTACGTGGTGTGAGACAAGAGATGTCCCATTAGGACTCACCGGAAGGGGGCGGGGCCTCTATAAGCCACAATATATGATTGATCACAGTTTTGTGAAGTTATTAGTAGAAAACAGACAACACAGAGGTTTTTAAGTGTTTGGGTCAAACACTGTCTCCACTTACTCAACTGACATTACACAACAGGAGTGACTGTAACATGATTAGTCATTACATTTCCTTTGTTGTGTAACAATTCTAAATTTGACCATTTGACCTGAACTGAAACCTGAATAAAACAGATCAGTCTTTATGCTGAGGGGCTGATGGTCCAGCTGCATATTTACCATCAGACGTGAGAAAGGTATTGATCTTCTATACTAATCTTTTTGTTGATCAGAAATAAGATTACCTGGTCACTTAATACTGTGCACAAACAGCGTAGGAGATATATTATAAAGGTGATAATGAAATGACAAAATCTGTGGAATAAGACAGACTCGGTTTATTAGGAATGATCCTGTAGAAAAATCAAAAAATAGCAAATCTTACAAAGTAGTCATCAAAATATTTACTTCCTTTTCAAACCAAAGCTTCTGGAGGGTGAACAAGTAAAAAAACAACGCACCATGCTGGACTAGTTTGTTCATCATCATCGGTAAGAGCCTCAGCGGAATAAATGAAGCATCAATAAAACACAAAATCGGCATTAAACATCTAGTAGAAATGCTGAGAACTCTGGGTAACACATGTGATCACTGCTATGACATAGTCATTACACAGGCAACAAACACCGACGGTGCTTCCTGCCACTTCCTCAATGGAAATTTCAGTACCTTGCCAGTTCTTGAGCGTTTCAGCACAGCTTGTTGCTTTCACCCTCAACTATGGCTAACATGCATGTACAGAGCACATTTAACAGCAAATACGCTGCTGAAAGAAATCAATAAAACAAGTACAATATGTAAGAATCTTTGACAAAGCAACAAAAATAGTAAACCCGTGATAATGAGCCATATTTACTGTCATCCTTTCAAAACCCCAACAACAGTTTGTATTTTTTCCAGATCAAATGAAAAAAATTTTTTTTTTTACAGAATGTTCAGCGTGAATCCAGCTTCACCTGAGAAAGACATAAAGAAATAAAGTAATACATTCACTTCTGTGGAAACTTTGGCTTGGAGACCATCAGCATGTTTCATGTCCACGCGTAGCCTCGCCGAAGACCGGACTGAGGTCAGTTTTATTGACTCATGTGGAGGATATCCACCAACACCAGCAGCTGGAAACCAATCGGTGAGTTAGGGGAAATGATTTGAAAGGCAATGCAACTTGATGCCTCTTGAACCACAACAACAGTTTCAAGGGGTTGAGGGTCTGAACAGAATTGCATCCATGGTAAACTGGGGCTTTGAATAAGGCGTCCTTGATTGAAATGCCGAAAGGTTCTGAAACGGCATAGTCTATAATTAGTTCCAATTTACAAAGAAATCAAATTGGATGAATCATTTTTAGAATGTCATCTTTCCAGGTTCATGATGAGACGCAAAGACCATTAACAGCTTACCAAGCACCACGGTTGGCCAATTAAGTGTCCTTTCTGGCAATGTCTTTGCTAAAGAAGGAACAAGTCCGTAATAAACTGTACCGCCGAGAAACGATGCCTTCGTCTGGTTGTAGATTCCAGTTGGCTGGCAATCATTTTTGCTCTTTTGCCCACTGATGTAATAACCCAAGCAGATGCCTGAGTCTTACTGGGCCAGAATGGGAGAAGCAAAGTTTCTGGCTTTGCAAGGATAAAACATTCCTTGGAGCTGCTTCTGTTTATTTATTGATACCTAAAAAAATGTCACTCCTTTTATTCGCTTTTCCGAGTTGCTTTGATCCAGTCAGCCAAAGTTGTAAAGTGGCCTTCAGGGGCCATGCCGTTGCTTGCAAATGGATTTTGCTGATTTTTAAGAGGCTGGTTAATACCACCCATGTCCATGTTGGTGCCATTACTCATAGGAAGCAAGTTGGTGTATGTATTTTCTTGGCTTTCCCTTGGGGATTGCATGAGAGAAGCATGGGTCTCTTGTCGCACTGTGATCTGGGGCTCTTGCTTCAGCTGGAAGCCAGTTTGGGGCCCTCCTCCCACCAGACCCTTCAGAAAATCATCCCCTTCCATTCCGCCTAGGAAGGAGAAGGAGCCCAGCCCCTGTGATCCCCCTCCACCTCCAGGCACCGACCCGTTAAAGGTGGTCTGGACTGGATTGAGGGGATTGAAATTGGACCACACAGTCTGGAGACCCTGGTTTTGGTTGCCTAGCTGGTTCTGGTTGCCTAGCTGGTTCTGGGCCTGGGTCTCTGACGCAAGTTCCTCCCTTTGGTGCTGTAATTGGAACAGCTGCTGGGATTCCAACTGGTTGATTACAGGAACCTGGGGGACAGTATCCAAGCACTGCAAGTCCCTCATGGAGAGCTGAGGGAGGGCGTTGTTGTCGAAGGTGCCGTGGGGGTAACCAGATCCACGGTGTGGCTGCTGTTGCCTGCTGCTGTTGGGACGTTGAAGGTTGCCCATGGCACCAGACTGGTTTATGGTGACTGTATCCATTGAGAGTGCTGGGTTGGGATTCACCCATGGATGGCAAACAGTGGGAGCTTGTGATTTCATCATTACATTCTGAGCGCCGGGCTGGAAGGACTGGTTGAACACAGCGGGTTGCTGCTGCATCGAAGCTGTGGGCTGTTGCCTCAGGTACACATTGCCGAGGTCTGAAAAACAGACAGCGACATTTAGTGGGATAGCAGGGTAGGAGGCTATGTCCCGCCCCTTCCTGTTTCCACCATGGGACCTTGTTTTGGAAAAATGATGAGAAACTTTCTGGACTTTAAACTTTATCTGTTAAACTGACAAACATCAGATTCAGGGAACAATTCAAACAGATTCAAAAAGGTCTTTATCTGTCTCCGTTGACTAGCTAGATTTTGTGTTAACTAAGGTTAACACAGGAAGGGGCGGGACTTATCCTCTCTATTGTCCTGATGTGGATGAAAGTCTACCTAATGCTGTTTGAGGGAAAACAAGTGAAACCAGTTACCTTTCCGCATGTAACCCATGGTACTCTGTGGCACCGCCTTAGGCCTGTTCATTGTCAGACCAGCAAAAGGACCCCCTAAAGAAAGACCAGAAACCTTTGTCAGAATGTGTACTGATTTATGATAAATGATCCATCCACATGCTCATACATTCCTCGAGTATAGAGCGCTGCATGGATGACAGATTTTTGTATCCCAACCCCAGATGCTAGCGTCATACCGGTTCGGGATTATTGCAGAAAACGAGTTCTGTGGTAAACACGAGTTTATGACATTTTGCTATACATTTATTTATTTACTATAAACAAACTACACCGCGGCCGCATGATGCCGTTTTGTCGTCCCATTTAATGGTAAATGCTTCAAAAATCATCAGAGGGGTATTTAGTGATGACGACACATTCCTGCAACTCTATACGCCATCCGAAACTCTTACCTGACAGTCCTGACATCCTCATTAGGTGCTCTCTTCTGCGCTTTTTCTCATTGTAGCCATAAGGATCTAAAGCAAATGCAAAAATTTGGGACATAAATCACTTGAATCCAACCGAGTTACTGGGCGCCACCTGAGGAACGACAGGAGGACTTACCTTTGTCGTCCGGCAGGTATCTGAAGTCCATCGGTTCGCTTACTTCCTGATCGGACGGTCGACGCAACTGCATGTGTACAGTGAGCGACTCGGTGATGGAGGTGTTGTAGTAGGGCGGAGTCTTGAAGACGATGGCTACCTGGCGATGAACGTCGGCCTGAGAGAAGGAGCCTTTAGCCTCCCAGCCGTCGTCGGAGAAGAATCGCACCTCAATGTCGTCTGGGAGGAATGAGGCATGATGGGAAGAGAGGAGGGGGAAACTGAATGAACATGCAAAGAGATGGGCACTCTGGATTCGTGGATAAATGGATTGAAGAAAGATGAATGGAGAGAGAATAGACGCAAGATATGAAACATATACAGCATCATGTAGAATTTATTAAATGATATAAAATGCTGATTAACTGCAAGTGTTGAGAGTTTGTACCTTTTTGTACTTTGTCACACAGTAAGAAGATCTCGTCGCCTCCTTTGACGCTGCCGCTGTTCCTGTTGACGCGGCAGATCCTCAGCTCTGCTGTGTTCGGGGCCCCTGATGATGCAGGAACAAGCTGTGAGCATGTGACCTCACAAATCTGAAGTCACTAAGCCCGGCGGGCGGATGGTACAATGTAAATGAGGCGAATCTGCCTCATTGGTGTTCTCATGCAAGTTGAAATAGTGTGGTCCAAACAACAAGGTCTCTGCTGTATTTATGTCTAGATGACCTTATTTGGAGTGTTGATGGAGCAGCTACAATGTTAGCGTAGCCTAGCACCATCAACCAGACTCCATTCGGAAAACCAGCGTTTTAACAGTAGTTATCTTGTGGTCTAGCAGACAGACCTAACAAAGCATGACTCAGCACTTTTTACTGATCCCCATCATGATGGAGTTATTTCAGCATCCTTTTCATCTGGTTATTGATATTAAATCACAGATCAATACTATATTCTGGGTCCTCCAGCCCATGTGGGTCCTGCTGGATCCAGTGAATCCAGCTTGGTGAAATCCACCGAGCACCTCTGGATGATGTCATGATGATGTCATGAACCCAGACTGGGCGGCTTTTGGTTTGGATCTGAGACTTCAACATGTACAAAGCAGCAAAAGTGGTGATTCCAGGTGTGATGGAGGAGACCTTGTTCAGGTCTACGTGGAGGGAAGCCCCGCCTCCTCCTCTCTGGCACAATAAACGCAGGGTGAAAATTAGCTTTGCGTTTGGTGTGAACATGCCTGAAGTCAGGCTGAGACCACATTCATATTTGATAAAGTCTGAATCTTCACTCCATCGAGCCGAATGAAACAACAACAGACTTTATTGTGGCTCAGTTAAAAAAAGAAGACCACATTCAGTTTACAGTTGAGGCCTCAGCAGGTTGTCACATGTCACATGCCTGCTGTCAGAAGAGGAAGTGCGCTATGGTAACGGTGTTGTGTGAGCTCGCTGTGTGTGAAGAACTTCCCCTTTCTCAGCGTGTGTGTGAGGAACAACGAGAGAAACATAAGTGCCAAATCACCAAAAGGCATGTGGAAGTGTCCGAGTGTGTTCTCTTATTTGGTCCTTTGAGCATTCGTTTTCATTCCAGCCTCTCTCTTTTTTTTACAGTTTATGTTGAATAAGAATATGATTTTTGTGGTGTTTTCAATGTTGGAGGACACTTTTACTTCTCAATTCTGTCAGTTGATGTAATATTACTATGATTCTGATGTCTGCAGCTTTAATGTTAATGTATTAATGTTAATCAGCTGTCCACGTTCTCACTTGCTGTTGACTTAAAGACGACCTGTTCTCTAGTTTTCTGCTTCCCGCTAGAACACGTTTACATTCCCTTTCATTTATTTTTCCCATCAGGCCATGCTGCAGCAGCCCCTCCCTCCCAAAAAGACACTCACTGTTGTCGTAGATGGGGTTGGTGATGATGGGGTTCAGTGCTCGGGTGTAGTGACCGTTCTCGTCCTGCAGGAAAACCTGGATGCACAGACGAACCACGTTCAAGTCGTACTCCTCCGTCTGCAGCAGCTGCTCACGAGGCACTGAGAGACACACAGCGAAATATGACTGAATACATATTCTTCTTTGGAACCAGTGAAGGAAGTGACCATATTTGGACTGTGGAGGAGCGACGAGTGGATCTGATGAACACAAAGCTAAGTGTTGAAGTAATCTTAGTAGCTAACTAACATTGGTAGCATGGTAGCGACCTGTCAATCAGCAGGTAAGCCCCGCCCCCTAAAGCATCCCCTGCTTTCTGGTCTGGTGGACTCTAAATGGACCATAATGTACTAAATGAACATCATGCTGGATTGAAGAAGACTTGAAACTAGAGATTGAGACCATAAACTCATGTTTACCAGCAAACAGAATGCAAGTTAGGAACATGCATCATAATTAAGATAATCAGAGATATAATAAATAAAAGCAGACAGACAGATGGACTCTGACGTTGTCGCCCCGTCTGTAGGACTCAAAACCTCAACTTTGGATCATAAACACGTCACAGACAAGCTTCTTTCAAGTGTCTCCAGCCTACACTCTCATCTGCACACACACACACACACACACACACACACACACAAACACACACCTTTACACTGAGAGACGCCCACACACACACACACCAGGCTTTCACATCTACCTACTTCCTCTCCTTTCTATATTCAGTGCTCACGCTGAGGCCGATCTCCCGCCTACAACCCGTCGCTATGGTGACGCGCGGCGACATCACCTCACCATGGAAAGAAGCGTGTGCATGTGTGTGTGTGTGTGTGTGTGTGTGTGTGTGTGTGTGTGTGTGTGTGTCCCTCGTACGAGTGACGGCGTGGCCTCCTAATGAGTGTGAACAAGGTCGGGGTCTTAATAATGTGAAACACCTCAGTAAACAACAAATACTACAACAACGACAACAACTACAACAACTATAACAAATATAACAACGACAACAACTATAACAAATATAACAACGACAACAACTACCACAACTACTACAACAACTACAAGTACAATGAAAACTACAAGAACTACCACAACAACTACAACAACTACAAGTACAATGAAAACTACAAGAACTACCACAACAACTACAACAACTATAACAACTACAACAACCACAACAACTATAACAAATATAACAACTACAACAACCACAACAACTATAACAACGACAACAACTACCACAACTACTAACAACTACAACTACAATGAAAACTACAAGAACTACCACAACAACTATAACAACTATAACAACTACAACAACCACAACAACTATAACAACTACAACAACCACAACAACTATAACAACTATAACAACTACAACAACCACAACAACTATAACAACTATAACAACTACAACAACCACAACAACTATAACAACTACAACAACTACAACAACCACAACAACTATAACAACTACAACAACCACAACAACTATAACAACTATAACAACTACAACAACACAACAACTATAACAACTATAACAACTACAACAACCACAACAACTATAACAACTACAACAACCACAACAACAACAACTATAACAACTATAACAACGACAACAACTATAACAAATATAACAACGACAACAACTATAACAACTATAACAACTACAACAACCACAACAACTATAACAACTATAACAACTACAACAACGACAACAACTATAACAAATATAACAACGACAACAACTATAACAAATATAACAACGACAACAACTATAACAACTATAACAACGACAACAACTATAACAAATATAACGACAACAACTACCACAACTACTACAACAACTACAAGTACAATGAAAACTACAAGAACTACCACAACAACTATAACAACGACAACAACTATAACAACTATTACAACTACAACAACCACAACAACTATAACAACTATAACAACTACAACAACCACAACAACTATAACAACTACAACAACCACAACAACTATAACAACATAACAACTACAACAACCACAACAACTATAACAAATATAACAACGACAACAACCACAACAACTATAACAACTATAACAACTACAACAACTATAACAAATATAACAACGACAACAACTACCACAACTACTACAACAACTACAAGTACAATGAAAACTACAAGAACTACCACAACAACTATAACAACCACAACAACTATAACAAATATAACAACGACAACAACTACCACAACTACTACAACAACTACAAGTACAATGAAAACTACAAGAACTACCACAACAACTATAACAACCACAACAACTATAACAAATATAACAACAACTACCACAACAACTACTACAACTACAATGAAAACTACAAGAACTACCACAACAACTATAACAACTGTAACAACAACAAAAACAACAACACATGAGGTGCAGGGAAACTCCTCATCCCAACTGGGCATGCTCAGTGTCTCTGCTGCTTTTTCACTAAGTGTGTCAAACAAATAATCTCGAATGAGATCATGAATCATAAGATCTCATAAATAAAGGATAAATCCTACTTTTTAAAAAAGGCTTTATTTTTCACTCCTGACGATATTCATGATTATCAAGATAGCTGATCACATCTCTAGTGGTGTTGTGTGTGAACTCATTGACCAACAACAAAGACAACAGCAACGCGGTGAAAACAACCTCGGTCTCCGTGACAACGAGTGATGCAGCTCAGCTAGGCTAGCGTTTGTGTTGTGGGAGTCAAAGACTCAGTGGAGAAACTGAAGGAGGGAGAAACTATGTCTCGCTCCGCTGCCGCACCCAAATATGGATGGAAGAAATGAAAGTGGGCGTGTCTGTGAGAGCGTGTGGAGGAGGGGGAGGGGCTGGACAGGTGCAGTGGTCGGAGGTGGGGGGGGGGTGGCGTGAACGTCGGAGCAAAATGTGAGAACGAAGAGGAGGCAGGTGCCAAACTTGACCACAGAACGGCGTCTCCGTGGTGAGTCATGAGTTTCATCATGACGTTCGTGTCACTGATCTCCAGTCAGATATTACAGGTGTTGTGTATAGACAGCGTCACTGTGAACGCCTCAGGTCAGTTTGGGAATCAGCCACAGACAAACAGAGAGACTAAATCATATCACGTCGTCATGGTGACGCTGCCCGTTGTGTTTGAAGCCTCTAAATGAACATCATGCTGGATTGAAGAGGACTTGTTTGCAAAAATGTCTTCATATAATAAGTCGCTCACTTGACATTTTATTAAAAAGAAAAAAATTCTATTGCATCACAAACAGGACACACCTTTTTTGTGTCAAAATCAAAAAATCAGATCTTAAATAATGGAATCATAAATCACAAACAAGGTAACATTGTGTGTTTTGTTACTTCCTGTATTTTTGATTCCGGCTCTATTTTCACTGCACGAACGTTTGGGGGTGAAAGTCTCAGGTATGAAACACGTATCTGCTGGATTCAAACCCCCGGGCTTTTACAGACCTCTCGGAGCGCCGGGGAACCCCCTCGGTCCTCCTCCCGGTCCTCACCCCCCCCTAATGAATCCTGCATTCCCAGCTCTCACGTGGCATCCTGCACTCGGCTGAATTGAGCAACTGTGACTAAGAATGGGGAAGTCGGCTCAACGCCTGTTTGTACACGAGAAGCAGCGCTGAGCGGCGCTATCTGTGGAAGGAGGAAACACGGCGGCGGCGCTGCGGTGACTCGGTGTGGGGAAGTCTGCCTGAGAACTGGGTCGGTCCGCATCCCCAAGACTTCTTCTGAAGTGTTATGAACCACGTTTAGCAGTAAAACAGCAGCAACGACAACAGCAATGACAGCAACAACAACAACAACAGTAACAACAACCACAGCAACAACAACAGTAACAACAACAACAACAACAACAGTAACAACAGCAGCAACAACAACCACAGCAACAACAACAACAGTAACAACGGCAGTAACAACAACCACAGCAACAACAGTAACAACAACAGTAACAACGGCAGCAACAACAACCACAGCAACAACAACAACAGTAACAACGGCAGTAACAACAACCACAGCAACAACAGTAACAACAACAGCAACAACAACAATAACAACAACCACAGTAACAACAACAGCAACAACGGCAGCAACAACAACCACAGCAACAACAACAACAGTAACAACGGCAGTAACAACAACCACAGCAACAACAGTAACAACAACAGCAACAACAACAATAACAACAACCACAGTAACAACAACAGCAACAACGGCAGCAACAACAACCACAGCAACAACAACAACAGTAACAACGGCAGTAACAACAACCACAGCAACAACAGTAACAACAACAGCAACAACAACAATAACAACAACCACAGTAACAACAACAGCAACAACGGCAGTAACAACAACCACAGCAACAACAACAGTAACAACAACAACAACAACAGTAACAACAGCAACAATAACAACAACAAACAACAGTAACAACAACAGTAACAACATCAACAACAACAGTAAAACAATTGAGGAGGACTAGAGGACTAGAGTCTGAGGAGGACTAGAGGACTAGGAATCTGAGGAGGACTAGAGGACTAGAGTCTGAGGAGGACTAGGAGTCTGAGGAGGACTAGAGGACTCACCGTTGAAGGGGTTGACCCCGCGGGTCATCCTCTGCAGGATGGCGTCCTTCACCTCCCTCCGTCTCACACACTGGATGCCCAGGTTCTGGAAGCTGAGCAGACAGACAGGGTGGTGAGAAAGCAAGACAGGCACCAGGGGGTGAAAGGTCAACGGCATCATACGATCACCGCCACCGCCTGACAACAGACCCGCTGTCATCAGCAGCACTCGTTAATCTGACTGATTAATCTGGATTTACACACACACACACACACACACACACACACACACTCTTGTTTTCTCTTTTGACACAGATATACGGTGATGTCACTCGGGGATTTCCCACGTTGCCTTCCTCATCACAGACAAACATGCTTTGTGTATGTGTACATGTGTGTGTGTACATGTGTGTGTCTGTGTACATGTACATGTGTGTGTGTACATGTACATGTGTGTGCGTGTACATGTGTGTGTGTGTACATGTGTGTGTGTGTACATGTGTGTGTGTACATGTACATGTGTGTGTGTACTTGTACATGTGTGTGTGTGTACATGTGTGTGTGTGTGTACTTGTACATGTGTGTGTGTGCGTGAACATGTGTGTGTGTACATGTGTGTGTGTGTACATGTGTGTGTGTACTTGTACATGTGTGTGTGTGTACACGTGTATGTGTATGTGTGTGTACATGTACATGTGTGTGTGTGTATATGTGTGTGTGTGTGTGTGTGTGTGTGTGTGTGTGTGTGTTGACGGCGTGACTCACGCGATGACGCGGCGCTCCGGTCCGAACTCGGCCTCGTAGCAGCCGTCCTTACAGTCTTTGCCCACGAGGTCGTGAGGATGAGGTCGGTACGGCTCGCTCTTCGTCACCAGGTGGACGCGCACCTTCCCCTTCCCGCAGTAGTTCAGGATCTGTGGGGGAGGAGCATGTCTCCATGACAACCACGCAGCACAGTCATGTTGAGGTTTAAATCTGACAACTTCATCTATAAACTATAAAGTAACAGTAAAGTATCAAGTAAAGTCCCGGTCCCGGTCCCAGCCCCAGTCCCAGACCCGGTCCCGGTCCCAGCCCCAGTCCCAGACCCGGTCCCGGTCCCAGTCCCAGTCCCAGCCCCGGTCCCAGCCCCGGTCACAGTCCCAGTCCCATCCCCGGTCCCATCCCCGGTCCCATCCCTGGTCCCAGTCCCGGTCCCAGTCCCAGTCCCAGCCCCGGTACCAGCCCCGGTCACAGTCCCGGTCCCAGTCCCAGTCCCAGCCCCGGTCCCAGCCCCGGTCACAGTCCCATCCCCGGTCCCGTCCCAGTCCCAGTCCCAGTCCCATCCCCGGTCCCATCCCCGGTCCCAGTCCCAGTCCCATCCCCGGTCCCGTCCCCGGTCCCAGTCCCATCCCCGGTCCCAGTCCCAGTCCCATCCCCGGTCCCGTCCCCGGTCCCAGTCCCATCCCCGGTCCCATCCCCGGTCCCATCCCCAGTCCCAGTCCCAGTCCCATCCCCGGTCCCGTCCCCGGTCCCAGTCCCATCCCCGGTCCCATCCCCGGTCCCATCCCCGGTCCCATCCCCGGTCCCATCCCCGGTCCCAGCCCCGGTCCACAGACCTGCAGGCTCGGGTAGGTCCGGTTGTTGTCGGAGCTCTTCTCCCCCGGGATGCTGCCGGCCGAGCGGCCCTCACACTTGTACCTGAAGCGCATCCCTCTCTGCTTGGGCTGCTCGAAGATCTGGACCGCCGGCTCCGTCGCTATGGAAACGAGGAAGGATACCATGAGCATTTCCCCCCGAGGGTCGATCAATAAGTCAGCGATCAGGATTCATATCGCTGATACAAACACAGTGAGATCATCGTTTAAAGACCTGAACCTGGTTTAAATATACACGTTTTATTTATTCATCCAGGAGACGTGAGGATTTATCATCATCTTATTATTTTCAATCATAAAACATATTTATTTCTAAACTCCAGTCATTCCAGGGTGTTATTATTTTGGCGGAATGTTAAAGTTTCCTGTTTCTGCGGACGATGTGATGTCATGATAAGTTGCCCATGTTGACCGTTTGGCGACGAAACTCGTGAGAGAGGAAGTAAAACCGATGAAGTCTGATGTCGGTCGTTTCTTCAAACACAACAAACACACAAACAAACAACAAACAAACAACAACAAAAACACAAACAAACAAACAAACAACAACAAAAACAAACAACAAACACACAAACAAACAAACAAACAAACAACAACAAAAACAAACAACAAACAAACAAACAAACGTGATCGAGACGCTTCAGCCAAACACGCAGGTGTTAACGTGTCATATGAGTCCTCGACCAATCAAGATCCGTGGCTGATCCAGGGCCTGCTTTACTACCATACTACACACACTCACACACACACACACACACACACACACACACACACACACACACACGCACACACCACACACACACACACACACACACACACACACACACACACACACACACATGCACACACACACACACACACACACACACACACACACACCACACACACACACACACACACACATGCACACACACACACAACACACACACACACACACACACACACACACACACAGACACACACACACACACACACACACACACACACACACACACACACACACACTGAAACACAATGAGGAAGTGAAAGACGCTGCGACGCTTTCACACTGTTTTTAGGGTTTGACTTGTGGAGACAAGCAGATGAAATACTCACGTCGGTGCAGATCGTCCCCGAGCATGGAGGGCATTAGAACTGTGGGGGGCAAATACAGTAAACACAGTGTGACGAGTCAGACGAGAGTACAAGTACAAGTACTTATGTTCATAAATACTATCTGGTGAAAGTACAAGTACTCAAAGTCATTACTCAAGTACAAGTGTAAAAGTAGTGAAATTAATTGTCCTCTGATGCAGAAAAACTAAACATCAGGAACATTAAATACTCCAGTAACAGTACATGAATACCTGAGAGTACTAGCAGAAGTACAGGAATGAAGTAAGAAGTACTAGTACTCAGTGTCTTGTGATCTCTCTCACACACACACACACACACGCACACACACACACACACTCCATCAACAACACTGATGAACAAGGAAGAAGCTCGAGACAAACACACTGTCCGACTTTAACAACGGAGCACGTGACGCTTCTTTCTGCGTGTGTGACGTCAGTGCTGATAAACACAACGTCGACTACTGTAAGATAATATATTATGATTGTTTTTATTATTATTATTAGCAGAGAGTAAATGAAGATGCAGCCACTCACCGTCCATGATGCAAAGCGCGCGCTCTCTGTCTCACTCTCTCTGTCTCTCTCTCTCTCTCTCTCTCTCTCTCTCTCTCTCTGTCTCTCTCTCTCTCTATCTGTCTCTCTCTGTCTGTCTGTCTCTCAGGTCACCGTCTTCCGGAGGAGCGCGAGCTGAATGAGTGACAGCGGAAAGGAAAAGTAATATTTGTTAACAAGAGAGAGACACACTGGCGGGGGATTTCCCCTACGTCACCGCCCTCTTCATCCTAACCGACCAATGAGCGACCGAGCCCGAGAGCGAGAGAGAGAGAGAGAGAGAGAGATGTATGTGTGTGTATATATATATATATATATATATATATATACAGTATGTATTATATTTTTTTTACATATATGGTGTATGATGTGTTTTATTATTTTACATAAATATTTATGATTGTATAGTGTTTTTGTGATTGTGTGTGACTTGGATCTGTCGTACTATCTCCTGCACAACAAATGCTCCATTGGGGGACAATAAAGTATTTTGAATTTGAATTTGAGAGAGAAAAGACAGGCAGCAACTTACCCAGTGGAGCACGGAAGTGTCTTTAACCTCTGCTGGCCACAAGGGGGCGACTCCTCTCTGGTTGTATAGAAGTCTATGAGAAAATGGTCCTACTTCTCTCTGCTGGCCACCAGGGGGCGACTCCTCTCTGGTTGTATAGAAGTCTATGAGAAAATGGTCCTACTTCTCTCTGCTGGCCACCAGGGGGCGACTCCTCTCTGGTTGTATAGAAGTCTATGAGAAAATGGTCCTACTTCTCTCTGCTGGCCACCAGGGGGCGACTCCTCTCTGGTTGTATAGAAGTCTATGAGAAAATGGTCCTACTTCTCTCTGCTGGCCACCAGGGGGCGACTCCTCTCTGGTTGTATAGAAGTCTATGAGAAAATGGTCCTACTTCTCTCTGCTGGCCACCAGGGGGCGACTCCTCTCTGGTTGTATAGAAGTCTATGAGAAAATGGTCCTACTTCTCTCTTGATGTATTATCTCAGTAAACATTGTAAACATGAGTTTATGGTCTCAATCTCTAGTTTCAAGTCTTCTTCAATCCAGCATGATGTTCATTTAGTACATTATGGTCCATTTAGAGTCCACCAGACCAGAACGCAGGGGATGCTTTAGGGGGCGGGGCTTACCTGCTGATTGACAGGTTGACCTTGAATCACAAAGCTAACTTTGGTAGCATTTACATACCAGAATCCACATGGATCCAGATCCACTGAGGGTGCCGCTTGTGGTCATCAGATCCATCTGTCACTCATCCACAGTCCAAATATGGTCACTTCCTGTCTTTCTTTAAATAAAACATTCTTAACATAAATATACATAAAATCATACATTTTATTGGAGCGCGTTGAAGAATGTTTAACACGTCGATATATGAAACTAATAACTAAAAACTAAAAATAACAGCATTAAAATGCTAAATAAAAGGGAAATGTGTAATTAAATATATATTATACACCCGATTTATTTTTACAATTTACAAATCCATGTTGCAGCTTTTTCACAAGTCTTGATGTTTGTTTGTTGTATTAGAGATATAATTATATTACATATTAGAAACAGACGGAAGGAGATGGAAGTTGAAGTGAACCTTTAAACAAACATCGAAGAAACTTTCATTACTGGAAGCTTTTCAAATCAGTGCTGGACAACGACCCCTGCTGGTGAACATGAGGAACACACGATTGGATAACAAATATTACTAAATAAATAGTAAAAATATAGTTTATTTAATTTTAAAATACATTTAATTATATGTTAACATTTAATTTATTGTCAAACAATAAAAGACATATTTGTTAAATTACATTTTCTTTTAAAATACTATAAACATAAATTTACCTCTTCTATTGTTTTTAGTTTGATGTTGCATTTAAAATTTTTCCCATTTTGATTCTATTTAGTTACTCAAGTAAAAGTGGAAATGTATGAGAAGCATAAAGTAAGGACATTTCTACTGGCTGTTTATTTTTATTACACAAACTGAATTTCTCATATTAATAATTATTACAAAAAAATAAATAAGAATAGGAATCTGAAAAAATGTGTGAAATGTGTGGAGTAGAAAGTACAGATATTAGTTTTAATATGTAGGGAGGAACAGTACAAAGTTGTGAGAAACAACAAGTACAAGATACCGGAGAATCCTACTAAAGTACAGTAACAAAGTACAAAGAAGAGACACGGCGTCGTTTTTAGGGGTTTAATGGGTGTACGGATTCATTTAAAGGAAGTGATAAACACATACAAAAATACCCTTTCAATACAATTTAGAAACAAACATCTAATGACCTGTTTTTGTTAAACGTTTCCAAACAGCCAAACATGAGTCTGAAACGAGCAGATTTCATTAAAAGAGACCTACCGGCTATGAATGCTATTAAAAAAAGATCACATGGTACAAATATGCAAATATAAATAAAGTGATAAGAAAACCCCCGATAATGAAGAAGATGCCTTTTTTGAAAAAAAAAAAGAAAAAGAAAAAGAAAAAAACACACAACCTGTTTTGTTCTCTGTACATTTGTTTTGGGGAAAGTGAAGCCGTGAAGAAACGCCGCGTCAGCGTCGCCTCCTCAGCATCACGCCTTCAGACCATCTCTGAAACCAAACAGTCAGCGGCTTTCACACCAGAAGGGGGGGGGGGGGCTAGGATAGACCTGGTCCTCCTGACCCCCCAAACCCAGCCTTGGCCCCCCCCTCAGCAGACGCCTATAAGTACCTCCACAGGAGGCGGCGGGTCCACACACACACACACACACACACACACGGAGGGGGGGGGGGGGGGTCAGGGGTCAGACAGCATCCCCAACAAACCACCTGTTTGTTTTGTTGTTTAGCCCTCCTGACAATCCAAAAGCACACAAACCGATATCCAACCTCTCGTTCACCACTCGCTCGTCAGCGCTCCGACGTCGGGGTCTTTAAACGCACCACGGGAAAAAAGCAAAGAAAAGGAGAAAACGCGTCACGCCTTTAAATCGGACACACGTCGGGCACCGAAGCTACACTGAACGACGACTAGCGTGGCATCACCGGTCCGGTCCACGATCCGGTCCGACAGCCGGACCACAACCGGAAAAAAATTTGCACCCAATTTCCAGAGAAATGCATGATGGTTAATTGACAAAAAGAGGATTTTTTTCTTGGCTTACCGGCACCTGAGAGCAGTGATGTCCCCGGGCGTCTATGCCGGGAGTCCGATACCAACCTGGAGTCCCTTTGGGGGGTCATGGTGGTCCAAAGAGGTGCGATCGCCTCCCTGCGATCCAAACCTTTACAGTGTTTACAAAACATATCCGGGGATGGACACTTCCTTTGTTTTTTGGACAAGCAATAGAGAAAAACAAAAAAGAAAAAAATACATTTTTTTTTAAACATTTTCCTTTCGTTTTTAGATAAAACTACAATAGAAGGGTCAAAAGACTGAGGGATCTTTTGCTTAGTTTTTTTAAAGACAAAAAAGTTATGTACATCAACATTTACTGTACAGGTTTCTGTTCGGGAGGAAAGAAAAGAAAAAGAAAATCAGCACACACACGTGTAGCAAGCAAGTCGATAAATGTTCTGGGCTGTTTTAAAACATGTTAACTGGAAACCAAAAGAAGAAAAGAAACAGCTCCTCCTCCGTCTGTGGACATTTCAAACACCGACAGAAAAGACGAGTAAAAAGAAAAACGGTCACTTGAGTTCTCGTGTGGGATTTCTCCGCCACCGTTGTGTCCAATGCCCTCTGGATGCCGGCGGAGCTCACAACATCTGGTCTGAGCCGAGTCCTGATCCACCGGCTCGTCTGGAATCTAAAGGTCTGGAGGCGAAGGTGTCCTGCTGCTGCACCGAGCAGCCCGAACACGCCCCCTCGCCCCGAAGTCATCGCTGCGTTTGAACTCTAGTCACGTAGAAATGCGTCTGCGTTCAGGCGATGTGGATCCGGGCCTTCTCCGTCTCCTTCAGCCTCTTGGCCTGCTCCTCCAGGGACGACGGGGAGTGGGACCGCTTGGCGGAGGCTCCATTCAGGGGGTCGGACCCCCGGCTCACCAGCGTGGGGATGGAGCTGCCGACGGGCGGCGGCGGCGCCGCCACCGCGTGTTTGGACGCCACATGCTCTGCAGAGGAAACACGAGGACGCAAATCACTTTATATGGGGGCGGAGCTCATTTACTCCAACATCGTCGTCATGACGCCCGCTGGCGAGTTGAATTAACTAATAGATGATCAGTTAGCGGGACTAAACAAATCCCAGCGACCAAGAAGTGTGGAGGCTGAAACGATGAATGGTTGGCTGAATGTGTAAGAATGTCACGTGGTAGAAATACCTGAATAAATAATAATAATAATAAATATGTACGAGGAAGGTAGTGGGAACATTTGAGTACAGCATTCACACCAACAGTCGACCAATCACATCGCTGCACTCACTGGAGCCGATGACGGGGATGGACATGCCCTTTTCTTGGCTGGGAGGGGCGTCGGTGGCGAGGGCGTCCTCAAACACGGGGGGCTTGGGAGGCGTGACGCTGCAGCACATGAATGAGACGGAGGAGACATGAGGGAAGGCCAACAAGCAGCGGCAGCGGCCTCTTAATTAGTTCATTCATTCATTAATTAGTAACGAGCTGCAGCTCACTTGTGGCGGTTGAGCGCCAGTTTGATGGAGTTCTTCACCACGCGACAGCTGTTGCTGGCCGGCAGCGGCGAGGAGGCGTCCGGCAGCTCCATGCTGGGAAGTCTCTGGAGGCCGACAGGAAGCACAACACAGTCACGCCACGGAAAACCATCGGAGCGTTTCTAGCTGTGGGCCAATCAAACGGCTCCAAATAACAGAGACTTCAAACTTCAGCATGATGTTGATGGAGGTGAATTAACAAACATTGTCAGAATATTTTATCAGGGTTCCTCCACTTGTTCCGAAGCCACATTCAAGCACTTTCCAAGCACTTCCAGGTGCATTTCCATGCTTTTCCAGCCCCTTCCAGCTGTGGTAAACTCCATATTCTTATCAATCCAATGGTCAGTATTCAGTCTACTTATTATTGCACTTGTTCGTAACATAGAACACACATTTCAAGCACTTCATTCTACATCCAAGCACTTTTCAGACCTTAAAAACACCACACTAAAATTCAAGGGTTTTCAAGAGTTTCCAGCACCTGTATCAACAAAACTAAAAATGTAATTACATGTAATAAAGGGTTCTAAAAGAAACTAAATGCAACATTAGAGGTGGGACGATACGGGTTTGACCTCATCGTACTGAAGATGATTAAAATGTCACATGACTGCATCGTCATGTGACCGTCAGGTAGAGTTCAGGTGGGAAACAGCAGACTCACCTGTGTTCTTGAGGTATCGATGGTTGGAATGGGCTTCGCCTTTGATCCAGAAACGGGGATCTGATGGTGAAGAGAGAGAGTGAAAACGTTAATTAGGCTCCGCCCACTGTGACACCATTTACAGACGCATCCGGAGTGAAGGACACCTACGACATTGGCTCCGCCCCCCTGTGTGCTGGCGTCCGAGGACGGAGGATACGGCTCCTTGAATGCGGCGTCGTCGTTGGACGCCACCTGCAGCAACCAAACAACCGTGTCACACACTCAAACTCGCCGTTACGGGTAATCACATGACCGGCGTGACTCCGCCCACCTCCATGTCTTTGTGCCTCTTGGCCAGGTCGTCCGGCGTGGGCGAGTGCGGCCTCTTGGCGGGAGCCCCGTTGAGCGAGTCGTCCAGGCCGTTGGGCTCCTCGCGGGTGCTGCTGGTGGCGCTGGGGGGCACGTCGCCGCTGGTCGCCGTGGCGACGGCGCTGGAGGCTGGAGGGGAAGCAGGCTTGGCTTTGGCTGCAGGCTCTTCAGAAACCACAGAGAGCAGACGAGGATTCATGAGGACACACTTACCACAACGTGCCTTTGACTCATTCACACTGGTTTGGTTGGTGTTTCGTTAACTTATTATTAATCAGACACGTTTTAAAATATTAAAGAGCATCTATTCAAGTGATGAAGTGAATTCCAGCCTCTTGTTCTTCAGCTCCTCTTCCTCTAGACGAAGGACGTTTGTTAGTCTCCTCCACATGACTAGCTTTGTTGGAGGGCGGGACTTATACGATACAAACGTTAGGTTCTCTCTCTGGAGACGTTTACTTGAACATCAAAGTAGAAACACAATAAAGTAAAGAAGAAGAGAAGCAGAATAGATCCTCTTCAAACGGCCTCTCCCGCAGAAGAGAAGGACTTTAATGTTCATTAGAATGACTCACTGGAGCCAATAACCGGGATGGACATGCCCTGGTCTGTAGCTGCTGCTGCGCTGGGTGGTGCTGCGCTGGGTGGTGCTGCGCTGGGTGGTGCTCCGCTGGGTGGTGCTCCGCTGGGTGGTGCTCCGCTGGGTGGTGCTCCGCTGGGTGGTGCTCCGCTGGGTGGTGCTCCGCTGGGTGGTTCTGCTGCGTTGGGTGCCGGGGAACTTTCCAATAAAAGCTGCTTCGGAGGGCTAACGCTGCAGAACAGAAGAATCATCCAGTCAGCGTCATCGTCCAGCCGAGTCACTGTAAATATACACATCATAAACAAAGTGTGGGGGAGCATCCCACCTGTCCTCCGTGTCGGACGCTGGCTTGGTGGGTTTACAGGCCGGGGAGCTGAAGGGGGTCCCTGAGTCCGTGTCCCTGGAGCTGTCCAGGGCGCTGCCGTCCAGGGAGATCCGCTTGGAGCTCCCCCCGTTGGAGCTGCGGTTCAACTCGGCGATGCTCTGCACGCACAGGAAGAACACGAAGCATGCAAACGTTGAAAAGAAAGAGTAAGAGATTGGCTTTGCCCTCCCAGCATGCATCAGCGAGGTCTCACCCTCTTCTTCTTCTGCACCAGCTCCGGAGGAAGGTACTGATGGAGCTGTTTCTTCTTCACGTGCGTGGCTTCGATCTTCATGCCGTCCTTCAGCATGTTGATGTTGTTGGCTTGTCTGTACACTGCAGAGGACAACACGGCGTTAACCGCCGCTTACACGCCGCTTACACACTGCTTACACGCCGTCACCGATCATACATGTCAATACATAGGACAGACATTTCAAGCACTTTATTCACTCGTTTTCAAGGATTTCCAGCACCTCACGGAGCCTGGATATAACAGGCTACTTGCCATCTGCAGGTTTCATGTTTCAGACGTGAAGCAACAGAACCTACCGGTGTCGGTGAAGGACTGGATGTCGTACGTCAGGTCGATGTTCACGCTCTCAGCGTTCTCCACCTTCTTGAAGATGATCCCGATGAACCACATGGACACGAAGTCGTTCCTTGGGACAAACAACACGGAGGTTAACCAACAGCCAGGTTTATTATTGAACACTACCGGCGTCGTGGGAGCACACGTTCAGAAATGGATAGGCCAAGGTTTCTTACAACTAAATAACCACCAACACACTTGGACTTAAAGTCGCTGCTCACCTTGAACCTCTAGCGGGAGACTAAAGACGGAGTCAGAAATCCTCTTCAAGAAACACTATCTGCCTCAAACATATCACAAGAATAAAGACTTCCTGGACCAGGATGACCTGGAGAAACATCTTCATGCATCTTTGACAGGCTGGACTGCTGTGGTCCAGACCCCCGCAGGTGGTCCAGACCCCCGCAGGTGGTCCAGACCCCCGCAGGTGGTCCAGACCCCCGCAGGTGGTCCAGAACCCCGCAGGTGGTCCAGAACCCCCCAGGTGGTCCAGAACCCCCCAGGTGGTCCAGAACCCCCCAGGTAGTCTAGACTCCTGCAGTTAGTCCAGACCCCTGCTGCTGTCGGGGCTCCAACCAGAACCACATCACACCAGGAGGGAAATCCCTGCTACTGGCTTCATGTCTAATAGAACTGAGTCTAAATCTCTGTTGTGTGATAAAGCAGTACCGGATCCTCCTGGGATCTACTGGGATCTACGCCCTTTGAATGGCATCGTGGAGCTGCTACACAAGTTAAGTGGCCTGTGTTTGTAGTTTAATGCTGATGTCAGACTTTGACCTTGAAAGATGTTCTAGAAACGCAGAACGGCGATCACCTAACACCTCGTCGCCGTGACAACAAGCCGTGACTTCATGACTCACAGACGTGCACCAGCAGCATCAACGTGTCTACAAGCAACATGCAGGGTTCCAACACCTTCTCCAAAGTCGCATTCAAGCACTTTCCAAGCATTTCCAGGTGCATTTCCATGCTTTTCCAGCCCCTTCCAGCTGTGGTAAACTCCATCTTTGTACCAATCCAATGGTCAGTATTCAGTCTACTTATTCTGTCACTTGTTCATCACATTAAATGAGATGTTATTGTCCTCTAAACAACCAACATGATGTTTGGAGACAGCTTTTTACAGAAGGACCACAAATGAAAGGAAAACTAATTCCACTAACAGATCCACAGAAATATAATCACCAACTATTTTCATCATCTGTTCATCATCAAAAGTCATTTTTCATAAAGAAATGTCAGGAAATGCTGTTTTCAGTCCCTCAAATATGGAGATCTTCTTTCCTCTGTTCTATCATAGATGTCATCACATACAACACACATTTCAATACCTTTAGTCTACAACCAAGACCTTTTCAGACCTTGAAACACCTACTGTAGCTGAAGGACACATGAAAACAGCGACTCTGATGAATGAGGGGATCAGCCGTTTGCATGCGTGTCTGGATGAACGTGGACTCACTCGTTGCGGTTCTCCTTGGACCCGGGGAAGGACTGGGGGTTGACGTGAGCCAGGGTGATGTACTCGTTCCTCTCCAGGTTCCCCACCAGGACGCGGATCTTGGACTCCACCAGACCGATCCTGAGGGAGAACATGGGGATGTAGTGGTCTGTAGTACCAGATATCTGAGGAGTCCGGTCAGACACTCACCATTCTAGATGGTTCTCCTCCGTGGAGGCGCTGGCCGTCAGAACGATGTAATGTCTGCAGGAGGAGAATCACAGCGTTGAGCAGCACGGACAGACGGCAGCTATATGAGCCAAACATCACCCAACCAGCCGGCGTTTACTCAGACTTCTGCCTGGGGAACTAGCTTGTGTCAAATGTCCAGACATCCTCTACTCATGTAGAAGTACAGATGCTCGTGTTAAAAAAGAAAGGAGTACGCAAGTGTAAAAGTACTGAAATGCACTCGAAGTAGAAAGTAAAAGTATCCTTATAAAAAGGACATTTACAAGACAAACTGAAGCTCGCATCATATTATTAAAACAATCGATAATTCCCTTCAAAAGCATTAAAACTAAAGTAACGAGCCCGTTTATAATTTGTTTTTACATGTCAGGAGGAAAAGTACAACATTATCACAAAAATAAATACTAAGGTTAAGTACAAGATACCTGAAAATTCTACTTACAACTACGTACAGTAATGAAGTATTTCTACTGTCAAATGTCGTCAGAAGTGACGGGAGTTTTGTTTGCCTATGTATGCAAGTATTTTCTCAATTTTATAATCATTATTTCGTTTCGATCTCAAAGCGGTTTCTCCTAAACAAACATTCCAAACACCTTACTTGTATTTTTGGAAGAAGTTGGGCGGCTCAAAGAGTTTGGACCATTCTGCTTTCCCCTGAAGGATCTCGTCCGTGACGCTGAGGCCTGTCGACAGAACACACCGGCCTCAACAACCAACACTCAGACTTCACACAGACATGTTGAAAAGGGAACTCTCCCGTCCATACCGTATTTGAACTCCTCGCTCATGATGGTGCGCGTGGACGTGGAGACGTTGTAGGTGGAGTTCTGCTGCGGGTAGGCGGGCGTGATGATGGGCATCAGGTGGTATCTGTCGGACGGGTTCACCTGAAACACGGCACAGGGACCACTGAGGAGATGAGAGGCTGCCCCCCCTCCCCACACACACACACACACACACACACACTTGGACGCTTCCATGTGTCGGGTCGTGGATCAGCATCTTCCCTCGGAGCACGTCGGTACACGATCAGGTGCCAAACAATTTCATTTAACAGGCAAGACAGAAATCTTGATTTTAAAATGTGCACAGATGCGTCTGCAAACTGCAAATCAAGCTGGGAGTTTATTTGGTTATTTATCTGTTTCACGCTGGAGAAAGCTGGGCGAGAGAAGCGGGACTCTGAGGAGCTGCTGCACACAGACCTTTGGGATTATCTGGTCGTTTCTAGATTAGATGAGCATGTCTCACAGTTAACCGGACTCAACATTAAGGATAAAGAGATCTAGGCCGCGCTGTGACTGAACGGAAACGACACCAGCAGATAATTAAAATGTGTTTATTGCCGAAGGAACAACAGCAAACATGACACAGCAGTTACAACAGCGACAACGTCTTCACTTCAGGCTAGAAAGAGTTGTTTGGGATCAACTAAAGTAAGTTCAGTGGTTTCATTATGAAAAACAAACAAACAGTAAAGTCAAAAACAGATATATATTATAATATATTCAAATGAAAAATATGCACTTATTTACGGTACTGTTACTCATTTGTCCACACAGGGATTCGACTGGGCTTCAAACACAGATCTGATGCTATTTTAACTGCTAGTTCCTGGATTTTACTGAAGGGGGCGTGCCACGCACGAAGCCTCCGTGCTCCACGCTGCTCTGGAAGCCTCCTCCCACAGAGTCTAGACTCTCATGATAGAGGACCGGATCAATGTCCCGGGTCACATGAGGACAGAGGAGACATGAACCAACAACCAACACAACTCACACTTCAGCAGATAAGATCAGAGACCGTACTCACTCTGGGATCCCACACAGGTAAGTTCAGGTTACTGTCCTCGGGCTGTTTCAATAGCACAGGGTTCGGCCACTCCCTGTGGGACACCATCAACAGTAAGGAGTGTTAATACGGCTCAGAGCTGGGAAATACTGCCACCTAGTGGAGCAGGAGCAACATGACGTTGTGATCAGGGCCGGGTGACCCGATCAGCAAGATTATTTATCTCTCTGATCATTACGAGCCAATACTGACTCACCTTTCTCACAACGTCTGACAGACAAGATCTTTCAAGCATCATCTGAAGATGTGGTTTTGTTTTACATTTTAAAAAATTATTAAAAATTAAAACCACAGTAACTTTATTTTATAAGCTTTGTGTGGTTTGATAGACTGTATTTATGGAATGACCACGGAGATACGAAAGGACCGACACATCGGGACAGTAGAACTTCCAAGAGCTGAAGCATGCTCACCATTTTGAAAACACCAAGAAGAACTTGTGGACCAGCGTGGCGGCGACGGCGTTGGGGTAGAGCTGGCAGGTCCGGGCCACCAGCATGGCCCACGACACGCCGCCCAGGAAGCCCAGCATGTTGGAGTAGATGCCTCGACCTGCAGGCAGGGGGCGCGTTACCAGTCAGAGGCATCTCAGGGGCCGTTTCAGCACTATACGTATTTATACTTTCTGGTCGTTCGTTTCCACGGCAACAGTGTTTTAGGGGCTGCCAACGAAAACTCCTGAAACCAGGTTTACAGAGTGAAGTCTTTTGAATACGCGACACCAGCGTCACCGTGGAAACTAGCAAAACCTGGTCCCCGTGGAAACGGTGGCATCACGGCTCCACTTCACACATGCCCTGTATAAAGGGGATCAACGGATGCACCAGAAGGGCTCTATTAGAACGTTTCACCGCCACCTACTGGCCTGGAATGCACACTGCAGCGCTTCAGGTTGGTTATTGAGGATCTGCGTGCATGCTTTACAAAACAAAGCCGTCTAAAAGCAGAACGTTTCTTATCAAATAAAAGGAAAAACGTTCTCGTTTGGAACAAGAGCTGAAACGCAGCATTCCCAAGAACAGTGTTACTCAAGAACATGGAGGTCGGCTGTGGGAGGTTAGATATCGGCTTGTTTAGGTGACCATGAACGCGACACAAGGATGCATTCAAGTCAATATTAATATAATAATTCATATACTTACGTTTGGCCCACAGTTTGATGGCTCTCAGCGTCAGTCTGAAGTTCTCTTTGTTTGGCACCAGGTACAGTATTTCATCGGTCACTCGACAGCCTGGAAAACAGAAACGCTGCTTTACACCAACGTCCGAGGCAGGAAGACCCAGCCGGTCGTTTCAGTGTTTAGATAGAAGCCATAGAAGCTGGGTGTCGTACCGTTCAGGCTGCGGATACACCGGATGTCCAGGTTCCTCAGGATGGAGTCCCCCCTCAGGTCCAGGTTGTCTGGAATAGACTGTAAGGCCAGTCTGGCAAAAAGCAGGTCAATCTGCTCAGACAGAGAAAAGACGGACAGAACCGATGAGGCCGAGCAAAAACTACAATACCAGTTCATCTCCTCAGACACGTCGACCACGCGTTCTTGTGGGACAGACCGTTCAAACAGGGTTTGTATTTTAAATTGCATCCGGGCGAAATACACAACTATAAAAGGTTTTGGTTATGCTCATCTGTACTTCAGGTCCCAGAAAAGACTACAAACCGGACCATCAACAGGGGCCTGAACTACGAAGCGAGTTCAACAAACCCAGGGTATCTTTCAGAGATCCAGCTTAAGTTACCCTAACAAAAGCAATCGGAGATAAGCGGTCACAGGAAGCTGGTTATCAACTCGTTAAGTCAGCCCAGGGTTTCCCTGTCCAGCTATGAGCGCGTGCACATATTTCAGCTGCAATCCCAGCGGTGTAGAACAGACTTCAAATAAATATAAAAACATCATTTAAAGTGGTCAGTATACTGTACGCTGACACAGTCTTTCCCTCCGATGAGAATCTGTATCTCTCATATAAAACACTGTCAGACACAGACAAAAGGGGTTCTCCTACCAGACCCTCTCACGATCCACCGAGCTTCTTTTTTTTTTATATCGGCGCACCAAGACAGCTGATTGGTCAGTCGGCGGTGTGTTTCTCCACGTTGATCTCTTATCAGGAACATAACCTGCTCCGGAGCAGGTTAGCTCCACAGCGTAAGTTACCATGGCGATCTACCCCAGTAAGAAGTGAACCAGCGTCGTAGGACGGAAAACCCAGAGTTAACGCTTAAGTTACCTCGCTAAGCACAAATCCTGCTTCCTAGTCCAGGCCCCAGGTGTCATCTTGTTTCCACCTTAGAAAACCATCTGATCAAAGCTACAGCTGGAAGGAATTCATCCTCAGGATCACAGTCGTGGTATTTATTTTAAAATTATTATAAAATCATGGAAATAATCCTGTTGCTGTTTAATCATTTGACACACAGTTCCAAACTATCCACCTCCATAAAATTTTGTATCCATCGTATCGTAAATCATGACAAACTTAAATCACAGTTATTTCGATGTTTACATGTCAAAGTTACTCACCTCTATTCCGTCAAATTTGAATTTAATAACCGGCACGAAGGCGTCCTCGACAGCCTGGAAGAAAAACACCAAGCAACAACATCAGCATCACACCGAGACGAGGATTCCTCCGCTGGCTGTCGCCACGACAACAAGGAGGCATTTCAATGTCATGTCCATTATGGTGCGTTCCAGTTGTACTCGGAAATCGGGATATCCGAGCTCCGAGTCGGAAATTTCAACTTGAACGAGCCCCGAGGTTGGATTTCCGACTCGGAAAGTCGGACGATCCACACAAGCCCGACTTGACATTTAAAGATGGCTGCCCCGGTTGTAAACAGTAACGTTACTGATGTCACCGACGTAGAAAGTGTTTTCTCTTAATCCACCATGTTTGCAGGTTGCAGAAGGACCGCATGTTTGTCCAGAAGGTGTTTATATTGGGACAAGGCAAGCACGAGAATAACTTTTGGAGATGTAGCCATCTTGTTTCCTCTTCCGTTTTCGGCCGTTGGCTACTTTTTCTGACTTTGTAACTGAAACGCTGATAACTCGGGCGTGACGTCACTCCCAGCTCCGACTTCCGAGGTAAATGGAACGTACCATTAGTTCTGTCTCAATCTTATCCAACATTCATAGTATACTATTTGTAGAACTAGATTTCAGTGGCTGTGAAGGATCGTTTAGGATTCAAACATTAAAAAATATAAATGGAATGATTTCTCAATATTTTTTTCATGAACATCGTTGCCGTGTGTACGGGCTTAAACTCGGCTAACCAATCAAAGTGCACCACCACTGTGCATTTTGGATACACGTCAACAAAATGTGATAAAATTATAATGTATATCGACTCAGCGAACATGACCTTTGAACTCAGCAGTTCTCACTGGGGAGCGCTGGTTTCTCAGGAGGAAACGAGGAACACTTACCCTCAGGTCTTTGATCTCTTCGTGCTGTTTGAACTTCTCAAAGAATGACTGGAAGAAGTCGCTTCTCTCGACGTGGCGCGGAGCCACACACAAGGCGTCGATGTCGGCTCCTGGAAGAAACGGGCAAATTCAAGGTTTTCTGTGACCTCTGACCCCTCAGAACACACTGCTCACCTCCAATTAACCCATAAAACTCAATTAGAAGTCAGCATCAAAGTGGCTGAGAGGACAGAATCAGATGAGCGGTGTCTGAGTTTGGCTTTTAGTATTTACTGGGAAGTTTATTTATATCGATAAAATAAAGATGGATGAGACAAATGTTTGTCAGCACCAAATGTGTTCAACATAATTCTGTATCATTAAGTGTACAGTAGGTTAATAATAATAATAAAAAGCCAGTTCACTTTAAATGATCTGCAGTGGGAGGAATCGTTGGACCGGCTTATTTATCTCCAGCATCAACAAAACACAGATTCAAGTGCTGTTTTCAAACAAACAGCAAATTATACGTGATAATGTAACGAAGGGGCGGGACCAGATACGCTTTGCTTCATCCCGTCCCTCCTCGAACTTTGATTTAGTTTATATTGTTTTTTTCATATTTGTATGATGAATTTCATTTCATGTAAATATTTTATATTTGAGGATCAGATCAAAGCGACTCGTTCTCTTGTGAACACATTTAATAAGTCTGCTCTTTTCTGCATTTCACCGTCTCACAACTGTGATGCAAAGAGGCTCCACTGATTTAGTGGAACTTCATTTGGCAGTTTTCACATTTGTTTTATCCAGAAGTTCTGTTTGTTAGAAACGAAAGCACTGGAAACATTCAGATTTAAACACATCCGATATGAAAACAACGAGGAACTTAAATTCTTCAAATGTCAATGTGTTTTTACTTCCATGTCATTTTGAAATGTTTGATCTCACCGGTTGTGTTTGTTGTCTAAAAGCAACCGAGTCCTGACTCCCTCACACTAAAGCCTCCAGTCTACAGTCGGACCGTGTTTACTCTGCTTTCACGCCACAAAAATGGTCTTTTCAGAAACACGCTCAAAAGCAGGAATATCACAATGTCGGCCTTTTGCTTTCAGGCTGAACCGAGCTTTTCAAAAACAACCAGATATGTTGGCTAATGTTCAGGGAAAACCTCCGCCTGTCTTCTGAACGTCGATACAGGCCATGAAAGTTTAATGTTGCAGACCAACTACAATAAGGACTAGACATACCTTTAGTGTGCACGCCGAGTCTGTACGACCCAAATGTAAATATCTTGCCCCCGACACAGCTGATAGCCGACGGTGGGAGGTTCTGTGGGAGGAGAGAAGCAGATACCGCTGAGTCAGCATATTTATATACGCTGTAAAACATGCAACAATATAAAATCCAGCTTTTAATTAGAACGTATGCAACGCAACAGAACTCACCTTTAGTTCACTAATCTCTGCGATCCATTCTTTGACAAAGTTATTCAACTTCCCAAGAACTGCAAGTCTGAAAGGGGAAAACAACTTTGGTGTTATTTTTATCCACAATCCAGCCATGTGGCCACAACGGAAATTAAATGAATACGTTCACAGATTCAGTCGCCGTTAAAGTGCGAGTTATATATCTAGTTACACAAACATCAAACACACACCTGCCGGACAATAAATTGTATCTTTGAGGAGCTTAAAAAGGACCAAACCTGGGAGGAACTATTTTTCAAGGCGTAATAACATTCTTGGCTCTGTTGTGATTGAGAGCTCAGAGGACGGAGCCAAAGTATAAAGGAGAAGGATGAAAGTTAGACCTCATGCTTGTGTGTATGCTTCTCCCAGTACGTCTTCCTCCCATTCATACTGGGAGTGTTGGGAAATTCAAGTTTCTTCTTCACTACGTTGAATCGGGGCTTGTAAACCAGCGTTGAGCTTGTTTATCGCAGAACTAGACTGGTGTCGTCCTTTAAAGGGGGTCAGGACTAGACTGGTGTCGTCCTTTAAAAAGGGTCAGAACTAGACTGGTGTCGTCCTTTAAAGGGGTCAGGACTAGACTGGTGTCGTCCTTTAAAAAGGGTCAGAACTAGACTGGTGTCGTCCTTTAAAGGGGTCAGGACTAGACTGGTGTCGTCCTTTAAAAAGGGTCAGAACTAGACTGGTGTCGTCCTTTAAAGGGGGTCAGGACTAGACTGTTACGGTCCTTTAACAAGGGTCAGAACTAGACTGGTGTCGTCCTTTAAAGGGGTCAGGACTAGACTGGTGTCGTCCTTTAAAGGGGTCAGGACTAGACTGGTGTCGTCCTTTAAAAAGGGTCAGAACTAGACTGGTGTCGTCCTTTAAAGGGGTCAGGACTAGACTGGTGTCGTCCTTTAAAAAGGGTCAGAACTAGACTGGTGTCGTCCTTTAAAAAGGGTCAGGACTAGACTGGTGTCGTCCTTTAAAAGGGGTCAGGACTAGACTGTTACGGTCCTTTAACAAGGGTCAGAACTAGACTGGTGTCGTCCTTTAAAGGGGTCAGAACTAGACTGGTACGGTCCTTTAAAAAGGGTCAGAACTAGACTGGTACTGTCCTGCTACATACATGCACCTGTGTTTTGTGTCTTGATGCGATCATGACACCCCACGGTGTGTGTTAAAGCTTAACAGATGACCTCCTCCTCTTCCTCACCTGTGGTTCAACTCCTCTTCGTCTTCAAACACCCCGAAGGGCTTCATGGCGTCGCAGAGCTTCTTGGTGTACTGGTGGTCTATTTCCCGTGGGGGTGCGAGGCTAATGGCAGAGGTGATGCCATAGTGTTTCTGCGGCTGCTGCTGCTGCCCGCCAGGCATGGTGCTGCGAGGGGGGGATGAAACAAACGGACATGGCAACACCATCACAAACAACTGACAGCCAGCGCTAGTTTGTAGTTCTCGGTTAAAGTGTTGTTCTTTCTGTTGTTGCCGTCTGTAAACACGCCAACAACGTCACGCGTTCACTCCGACAGCAGCAACAACAAAAAAACGTACTTTAACTCGATCAACAACAGAGCGCAGATCAGTTATGTTAAAAAAAATCCAAATCCGCGAAAAGTGACTTCAATAAGCAAACAAGTAGACGCGTGTTTTGTTAGCTAACGTTAGCCGAAGAGGCTACAAACAGGTTGAGAGGAGGCGCTAACTGAAAAATGTAGCTACTTTAGCATGTTAGCAGAACGTTAGCTTGGCGGCTGCTACGGAACAATTCCTCGTTTAGCGTCAACCGGAGACTCGCTTTCCCGGTTCACACCGATCCAGCGGGCTCACGTTCGCTCACACAAAACGGAACCCGTCACTTTTATAAAAAAAACAAGGAGGTATATTTCACCATAGTTACCCCGACAACACACGGGAGCTAGCTTAGCCAACACACGGCGCTGCGGGGCCTTGTTTGGGTGTTGTGACAGTTGGCTAACGTTAGCATTAGCCGTTTAGCCTATTCTTTAGGAGTCTGTTCAACGCGAAAAAAAAATCTCGATTTGAGCTCGTGCACGACTTACCTTGACATTTCTTTCATGACACTTGTGAAACGTTTGCACCGCCTTGTCGTTGCTGCGAACCCGTAAAAAAAGGAGCCCAAAACAAGAAAGAAAGCCCAGAAGTGGAAATGATAACAGCCTCGACCCGATTACAACAATGGTCACTTTCCAGAGAGCAGTTCAAACCTCCCCCTGACCCGGAACCAGTTCTTATGAGACAACGTATCAGCGCGTGATGCTCGATACAAATTCTATTTGTTATTTTTGTTGTTTGTTTTTTTACAAATCGCGCGGACACCTGACACGTTAAATAACTGTTTTTTTTAAATTCTAAAGTACACATGTAACGGCATTTTGTCGGGACGACGTCTGCGCGCAGCACGCTGGGCGACAACCATCTGGACGGGAAAGCGGCCGACGGCGGCGACGTCACAGATGCTGCCTTCACGTGGCCTCGGAATTATGGGAGCTGCCGACTCGGGAAATTATTGTTATTTATTATTAATTTTATCCAAACAATATGGGTCAAAATTATTCACGGTATTATAAAGGTTCAGGTTCTTACAAGGGTGCCAAATATAAACCAATATAAATAAGAAAGAAGAGAGAAAAATAATAATAATGAAAATAAAATAAAAAAAAATTGTGAAAAAAAGTGAGGGCTTTAAAAAGTTTCACTACATTACTTTTTTTTCCTTAATTTAAGGGCTTTGACATACAAAATACATTCATGGTGAAATATATTTAAAGAATGTTTCACTTTCATATACTTGGATTTGTGGACGTGAAATGTTTGAAGACTGTTTACACTTGACATTATAAAATAATTAAGACATTCTGCCAGTGGTTTAGATTATTACATCTAACATATTTACATGCAGTACTTAGCGTTTGCATTTTGTTGCATCCATTTCCTCCTCCAGCATCATGGAATCAAAAACATGATTTCACCATCACGCAGGTAACAGCAAATATGAACGTCGGCCGTTTATTTTCCCCCTTCGTCCCGAAAGCAAAGGACTTGAACGTGACAATTCTTGTAAATCCGACTCAACAGGTGGGAAGTACAATCTTCCGTGAAGGCAGCATCAAGGCCACACGTCACGTGACCTCCGAGGTCACACTAGTTGGCTAGATGCCGTCGAACTCAACACGATCAAAGACCAGTTTAGCGGCAGAAAACCAAAAACTGTTTAATCGAGTGTAAAAACTCCAGTAGAAGTACACATAGTGTGTTCTAAAATACTCTGGTAAAAGTAGAAGTACTGATTCTACTCGTACAATTGTCTCTACGAAGGACATTTCTCCCAAATCTGTCGTCATATTAATAAGAAAACAAAATGATACTGTTTACCATGTTACTGCTGTTCACTACTGATACGAAATGTAAAGCTGCTAGAATCACTTTTATTCAATATCGATGGTTGACGAGGAAACGACGGCACATTTTTGCAGAGTTTGTTCAGATTCCAGAAAAGGCGGAGACATGTAGGAGGAACTCAGGGGTTGTTGAAGACAACCTGCCAGCAAACAGGTTATGTTCACGGAGTCAGTCAGAGGCTGAGTTCACTCTCTGGCTGGAACGGAAAACTCAGAGTGTCCTTCTCAGGATCAACAAACTCAGAGTGTCCTTCTCAGGATTAACAAACTCAGAGTTTCCTTCTCAGGATTAACAAACTCAGAGTTTCCTTCTCAGGATTAACAAACTCAGAGTTTCCTTCTCAGGATCAACAAACTCAGAGTTTCCTTCTCAGGATTAACAAACTCAGAGTTTCCTTCTCAGGATTAACAAACTCAGAGTTTCCTTCTCAGGATCAACAAACTCAGAGTTTCCTTCTCAGGATTAACAAACTCAGAGTTTCCTTCTCAGGATTAACAAACTCAGAGTTTCAGCAAAACCTGCTTTCTGGATCACACCCGGATCTTGGAATCCGTCTGTGCTTCGTCGCGCTTGGCCTCGCCTGTATTGGGATCTATATTGCAGTGAAAGCGACCTTTGACCTGTCTGGAGTGTGGGCTCCTCCCCCCTCCTCTTCCTGGTATCGACCTGGTTGACTAAACTGGAGGGTTCATTCGGTCACAGAGGGTTCATTCTGCAGCACGAAACCCTAAAATCGGTTGGAAATATGAGCTCCACGTCTTACCTGGCCAACGTGGAAGACTGGATCACCGAGCACCAGAATGCCTTCCTGCCCCCCGTCTGCAACAAGCTCATGTGAGTCGCTTCTTCATTTAATGACGTAATGATCGATGTGGCTCTAATTGTCGTATTGAACGCCTCCTCAGGCACCTTTCCCAGCTGGTTATCATGTTCGTCGGAGGTCCGAACACCAGGAAGGATTATCACATCGAGGAAGGGGAGGAGGTGAGACGCCTCATTCACTCAGCACAAACTCTTAACTTCCACGATTTAATGCTTAAATCACCGTTTGGCATCTCTGGGAGGACGAGACGTTCATGAGGGTGATGAAGGAGGATGAACACTGATGAAAGAATAATTATTTACTTAATAAAAGGTACTTTAAAAAAACAAACAGAGGTCAAAGGGCAAACACACATTCAATTTAAAAGTGAACTATTTAACACTCTTTAAACAGTGAAGAAGATACAATCATGTCAAAAACAGTCAAAACTAGAACATGATCATCAAACCTTTAAAGTACTACCATCAATACTCGGCGTAACATTAGTGTGAACTTAGAATGAAAACATAATTCCACTCAGATGTCCTCGGACACGCTTTGTTCATCTGGATCCAGATTGCATTTTCAAGTTGCAGAAACATGCAGATTTCACCGTGGATATCTCTGTCAATCAGTTACACTCAAAACCCACCAACAACGCCTAAGATCTGGAACGGGTCAACGTAGAAACGGAGTCCGTCCAGGATGAAGGAACTGAATATTTTACTTTTTCATTTCTAATTTTTGATTAATTTAATTTAATTTAATTTAATTTAATTTAATCATTTTAATTTATTGACTTACTTTCTTTTTACTTTATGGTAACGTCCAGTTTCTCCTGCTCTGCTCGTGTGTGTTGTATGTGTGCATAGACCCGTGAGTGTATATTTATGTCAAAGGCACTTAAAGGTGCTATAAATAAAGTTATGATCATTATTATTATTATTCTCCTCCGTGCTGCTGAACGTTCTGTTAATCTGAAGGCGTTTCTTCTCCTGCAGCTGTTCTACCAGCTGAAGGGCGACATGTGTCTGAAGGTGCTGGAGAACGGCCAACACAAGGACGTGCACATCAAGGAGGGCGAGGTCAGCTCATCATGACATCACCATGTAACACAGAATATGACATCATGGTGACGGGGGTACGATGGGATCTGCAGATGTTCCTGCTGCCGGCCCGGATCCCCCACTCCCCCCAGAGACAGGCCAACACCGTGGGCCTGGTGGTGGAGCGGCGGAGGCTGCAGACCGAGACCGACTGCCTGAGGTTCCTTCTCCTTTCACCACATCATAACCACGTCCCAGGGCTCAAACTGACCTGAGATCAGCTCCAATATCCTGATATCCTTCAGTTAGCCAGCGGAAATGTCCTTCATAGTGATACTTTTTCTTTCTACTTGGAGTACATTTCAGTACTTTTACACTTTTACTTAAGTAAAGAAGTAGAATCAGTATTTCTACTTGAGTACAGACCGTCTGACTCCTCTAGTACTCTCCTTCAGGTACTTTGTGGACGACACCAACGACATCCTGTTTGAGAAATGTTTTCACTGTCATGATCTCGGAGCCCAGCTGGTGCCGATAATCAAAGAGTAAGATCTCCTCATCTTCATCCTCATCTTCCCACCAAGAAACCGTCTTCATCACATCCAGTCATTTATTTGAATACAACTTGTTGTTGTTTTACTTGCAGGTTCATGACGTCGAAGCAGTTCCAGACAGGAAAACCTGATCCAAGTGAGACTTGCTGGCCACCAGGGGGCGACTCCTCTCTGGTTGTATAGAAGTCTATGAGAAAATGGTCCTACTTCTCTCTGCTGGCCACCAGGGGGCGACTCCTCTCTGGTTGTATAGAAGTCTATGAGAAAATGGTCCTACTTCTCTCTTGATGTATTATCTCAGTAAACATTGTAAACATGAGTTTATGATCTCAATCTCTAGTTTCAAGTCTTCTTCAATCCAGCATGATGTTCATTTAGTACATTATGGTCCATTTAGAGTCCACCAGACCAGAAAGCAGGGGATGCTTTAGGGGGTGGGGCTTACCTGCTGATTGACAGGTCCATTTAGAGTCCACCAGACCAGAAAGCAGAGCATGCTTTAGGGGGCGGGGCTTACCTGCTGATTGACACGTCGCTACCACACTACCCATGCAGTCACCTACTAAAAGCATTGTGCTCCTTCAAAGTCCCAAATATGGTCACTTCTGGCCAAAATGCCAACTGGAGGCTTCAAGACCGTAGACCACAAGCCAACGGGTGACGTCACCATGACGATGTCCACTTTGTATCATCTGTGGTTTCCGATCTAAAGTCGAGTCCGTGTCCGTAATGACCCGGTGTGGTCGTGTTTGTCTCCTGTGAACAGACGACGTCTTCAAAGAACCTCCCTTCCAGATGAATACCATGAACGTGATGTCACCGTTCCACTTCAAAGACTGGCTGGACCAGCAGAGGCCGGCGCTGGCTGCCGGCGGCCCCGTGGACATGTTCGGGGCCCAGTTTGAGACAGAGGTAAACCCATACCTTACAAACATGTTTAATATAAGACCGTGAACAAAAACGTATTATTTATAAATGCATGTTTAGCGCCATCTGGTGTCACTCCTCCAACATCACAGCCCTGGTTACAAGTTAACACCGTCCCATCCTTCATTTAATAGCCTTGTTTTAAACAGCATGGACACACGTGTAATCCTGCAGATCTTTTAAGAACTTTTAAGTGTGGAACGTTTGCTTATATGTTTATTTTTTTTAATACAAAAAGATTTACTCTAAAAACTGTGGAGGAAATCAGTTTATGATCACCTGATGAGAAATAAGAATACTAATCCTAACAGCGCTTTTAGTAATTTATTCTATAAAGAGTCCAAAACAGGCTAGCAGTCGCTACAGACAGACTGTAAACAGACAAAGTCTAATAAGTCTAAGCCCTCGTAAACAGGGTGTCCAAGCGGACCGCATCACCGACATACAGCTTCAGAGCAAACTATCTGGCCAGATAGGGGCAGACTCCTTAAGAGTCTGACCAAGTCTTCAGTCTTGAGAAGGGCTTTTTATACAGTTGTTTGTGACGTGTCATCAGAGAAGCATTGTTCCGTTGTTTGTGTAGACGGAGAACTTTGTCCAGAATGTGGTTTTTGAACCACTCATCAGTGTCCATAGATCCATATTGACTTGCCAGCTGTGCTGGTGTCACAAGATGCATTTCACAACTCATGTAACACATGACATGACATAAGTGCAGAATACAGGTTACTTCATGATACTTGGAATAGTACGAGTTAAAACTACTCAGACTACTAATTATACTATAATGAACTACTAAATGAAAAATTCCCATCACAAAAATTAGCATTTTCTATTGCTTTATATTTATTTATTATGTTAGACAGTTCATCAGATCCACCTGTCGCTCCTCCACAGTCCAAATATGGTCACTTCCTTTCACGTTCTTATGTTACTTTCAGGCCAGTTCTCCGACGCACTTGGAAAAGGGAGGGGTAGTTGGTTGCGACTAAATCCTACATACTGGTCCTTTAATAGCAAACGACGGTGTTAGATTGGAGATTCATATGATTTTAAGAGACTTGAGATGAACAGCGCTGCATCGTGTGACCCGACAGGTCGCCGTGTTCGGACCCGGGCGGACGGAGACGACGTGGCGCCGCAGCGACGCCTGGATTTGGCAGCTGGTTCGTCTACTAAATGAGCTGCTTCTTCTCCTCGTTCTGTCTGTCTCTCCTTCTGATTGTCTTCTGCTCTCATCCTCCAGGAGGGATCGTCCACGGTGACCATGAACCAGCAGCAGCTCAGTCTGTCTGCAGGAGACAGTTTACTGATCCCAGAACAGAGCCAGTGAGTCAACATTCACTATCAGAGAGGATCCATGATGCTCCTCTTCTTCTTCTTCTTCTTCTTCTTCTTCGACTCCTCCTCCTTCTTCTGTCTAAAGTCCAGGTCCAAAGGGGGTCCTCGTGTAGGTACAATAATGACCTCATCGTGGTCTTCCTCCCCATATAGGTACCAGTGGCAGAGAGATGAGGGGACCGTGGCCCTGGTGGTTGCCCAAAACCCTGAACGAAAGAGACCTTGACCAGAAGAGACCCTGACCAGAAGAGACCCTGAACGGAAGAGACCCTGACCAGAAGAGACCCTGACCAGAAGAGACCCTGACCAGAAGAGACCCTGACCATCCTAAACCAGGCCTCACACACTGATCATGTGCATCATATAGATGTAATAATGAAAGGTAGTACATTAACACAGAAGCTTAAGTTGGAGGGTTTTTAATGAAAGTTATTTGGACTTATTTCAGAGTTTATAAACATGAAGGTGAAACTGTTGGTTTACTGTTTAAGGAGTGATGTATCGTCGTTATGGAGACAATAAAACTGATTCCACCCATTTAATCCATAAAGTTTACCGTCTGTTTGTGTCGTGATGCTCACATTATATATTGTTTTTCATAGATTTGTCTAAATCACTCTGCTCTCTCTTCTCTGAGAGCAATGCATGATGGGATAGGGCCCCAATTTGGGGGCTTTATGACTTTATCCATCCATCCATCCATTTTCTACCGCTTATCCTGTATTCAGGGTCACGGGGGGCTGGAGCTGATCCCAGCAGTCATTGGGCGAAGGCAGGGTACACCCTGGACAGGCCGCCAGTCTATCGCAGGGCCGACATGTAGAGACAAACAACCATTCACGCTCACATTCACACCTACGGGCAATTTAGAGTCTTCAATTAACCTATCCCCATCCTGCATGTCTTTGGACTGTGGGAGGAAGCCGGAGAACCCGGAGAGAACCCACGCTTACACGGGGAGAACATGCAAACTCCACACAGAAGGAACCCGGGGCCGACCCGGGGATCGAACCCGGGACCCTCTTGCTGTGAGGCGAGAGTGCTACCCACTACACCACGTGCAGCCCTTTATGACTTTATATCTATCAAATAAATAAAATCATGATCACATGACCGTTCATCACTAAGGATGTGAGACAGGTCATATAGCATAACAGGTTAAGAGAAGAATATTAGAAATCATATTTGGGGTTAGAAAACTACAATGGCCCAGAATGCTTTGCAGCTGCTTTTGGAAGTTTTCTGGAGTCCCGGATCAGCTGTTCAGTCCGATCCTCAGCGTGATCCTGATCACATGCTGCTCGGCGATGAAGGCCGCCACGGTCCAGGGCAGCGCGTACTCCAGGGTCACCAGGCCCCCCAGGTTGAACCTGTAGCCGGAGTAGTCCCAGGGACACGCCCCCAGACAGCTAAGCCCCACCCCCCAGCCGAACTCCCACAGGTAGATGAAGGCGGTGTAGACCGCCAGACGCGCCGGCAGCGGGAGGCGGCGGGCCTTCAGCCGGGCCCTCAGGGTCTCCATGAGGTAGATGGCGGTGGCGTACATGGGCAGCGCCCACAGGCTGCTGTGGCCCGCCAGCCGCCGGTCCCGGGTGCTGCACCAGTCCAGGACGGCGGTGAAGGCCACCTCGCAGAGGCAGCCGTGCAGGGCGTACACGTAGAGGCGGGCCAGGGCCGGCAGAGGGCGACCCCCCTGGGGAGCCACCGGGGCATCGTCTGGACCTGCAGACCCTGTCACAGAAGAACTCTTAGTACCCAGATGTAGCAAAAACGATTATTTATGTTTTAACATATCATAAACGTAGACCGCGGAGGGACACAGCTTTGATTCTGCAGGTTTTGTCTGAATTTGATCTCTTTACAGAGCCGGGCTAGCAATTTCCCTCTGTTTTCAGTCTTTATGCTAAGCTAAGCTAAGCTATGCAAAAACTCTTTAGGCTGCATAGGTGATTTGGAAAAAAAACACAGAGATTTTGACTTTGAACGCATCGCCGAACTGAAGAAGTTCCGCCCCCTTCGTTCAGACCTCTGTTTTGATTGGACGGGGTTTTTCCAGTCCTGCCACGACCACAGATTACTTTTTTATATTTGTTTATGTCAGAGCATTTAATGTCTTCACAGCTGTCGGTATGTTACGAGGATTTCAAGTAATCTAACAGGAAGTGTTTCTGAATAGAATCACGACTCAACCTTTAAATGTCCTGTAAGTTAAAACACTAACTAACCCTAAAGCACAGCCTGCTGTTTTATTTGTGTCGTCAGAGCAACATTTCAAGTTCTGTCCCGTTTGTATTTAAACGTACACTCGACCTTCCACCACGTGTAAACAGGAAAGTCCCTGAGGGTTCAGGGTTTGGACCTGAGGGGGGTCACTGGGACCTGATCAGGCTCATCTGGCCTTCAGAGCTACCGAAGCGGCTCCACGTGCTCGTCTACCGTTGGTTGAGTTGACCTTCGTTTAGTGACTCCTCGTCCAACAACAACGTAACGAGCTCTCACGTGATTAACGAGCTCTAACGTGATTAACGAGCTCTAATGTGATTATCAAGCTAACGGCTCGGCTCAGAGACTTGAAGACTCGGAGAATCTCCACTCTGAACCACGACAAGGTGCCACACAAGTTGATGTTCATTAACGTGGTGAGGAAGTGAAAAACAACCTGATTTACAAAAATACAGGAAGTATCACGTAATAAAACACAACACTAAAATAACCGTCATCATTTATGATGACATTATTTAATGTGTTTCACCAAAAAGGATCTTCACTAAAATGTTGTATATGAAAACATCTGTTTCTTAACCAAGTGTAAAAGTGATTCCAGGAAGTTTTACTGCCATTTTATGAGTTTAAAGCACATTTCGATGATTATCGGGATAAAAATCGTGAATCTCAATTATTTTTTGTAATAATCGTGACTAGACATTTCCACGTCGCCTCACCGCCCAAATGTCACCCAGAGATCAGACTGACAATAACTTCCACGTTATGTCATATTCACTCAACATCATAAAGAATAAAAAGCGGGACGCTCACCTCGGGCGGCGCTGCGTGGCGTTCTCCCGGCGTTCGGCTTCCTCGCCTCCATCCCTCAGCAGCACCAGGATCCCTGCACCTTTCTAATCCCTCCGCTTCCCTGTGTGTGTGTGTGTGTGTGTGTGTGTGTGTGTGTGTGTGTGTGTGTGGATCTTGGGCTAAACATTAAGCGGCTGCATGTCATCACAGTGTTGTCACAGGTTGAGGTCATGAACCAGAGTGGAGACCCAGGAAGTGAACGTGGAACGACATCGATCTGGAGACGGTCGCCGCGGGAACGGTTTCTTCTGAGTGTGTGTGTGTGTGTGTGTTGAGGTTGAACTGGGAGGTTATCAGTGAGCTCCAGTAGTGTGTGTGTGTGTGTGTGTGTGTGTGTGTGTGTGTGTGAGAGAGACAGATAACTGAAAAGCTTCTGTTGGAATAAACATGTCCAAACTTTTATGACCATGAAGTGAATGTTTATCAGATCAACGTACGACGGCAGCAAAGAGACAAAGAAACAAGGCAATCTGATTTGTGGAGCAACTTTCAGCAACGGGGCAATTCAAAGGGCTGACTCGGGCCCGACTCTGACCGCTGACTCAAGGCCCCTGACTCTGACCCCTGACTCAAGGCCCCTGACTCTGGCCCCTGACTCTGGCCCCTGACTCTGGCCCCTGACTCGAGGCCCCCTGACTCGGGCCTGACTCTGACCCCTGACTCGGGCCCCTGACTCGAGGCCCCTGACTCGGGGTCTGTTTGTTCTGTGAACTCTAACAGAAAGAGTTTGATGGCAGTCTGAGCTGCAGATCAGAGTCCAGCAGACACAAACACACCTTCAGAGCCGGGAGAGGTGGGACGGCACCGCTGCACGGGGGTCAAAGGTCACATGGCGGTGAGCTGGGTGTGTGTGTGTGTGTGGTGCATTGTTGCATGCTGATATATTTGCTTATAGGGAAATGATCTTCCTGTTCCTGTTATCAACGTTGAGTCAAACTGAAACTAACTGACAAAAAAAAAATACTGATTCTACGAGTACACGTGTAAAAGTACTGACATGTACTCAAAGTAGAAGTATCCCTATGAAGGACATTTTTATACTGAATCTCGCGTCATAATAATAATAATAATAATAATAATATATATTCCCCTCAAACACATTCTAACTAAAGTAACAAGCCTGTTATGTAAAACTTTATTTAAACTGGTAATTACAGCAGAATATGTAAAACTTTATTTAAAAAGGTAATTACAGCAGAATATGTAAAACTTTATTTAAACAGGTAATTACAGCAGAATATGTTAAACTTTATTTAAACTGGTAATTACAGCAGAATATGTTAAACTTTATTTAAACTGGTAATTACAGCAGAATATGTAAAACTTTATTCAAACAGGTAATTACAGCAGAAAATATTAAACTTTATTTAAACCGGTAATTACAGCAGAATATGTAAAACTTTATTTAAACCGGTAATTACAGCAGAAAATATTAAACTTTATTTAAACCGGTAATTACAGCAGAATATGTAAAACTTTATTCAAACAGGTAATTACAGCAGAATATGTAAAACTTTATTTAAACCGGTAGTTACAGCAGAATATGTAAAACTTTATTTAAACCGGTAATTACAGCAGAATATGTAAAACTTTATTTAAACCGGTAATTACAGCAGAATATGTAAAACTTTATTTAAACCGGTAATTACAGCAGAATATGTAAAACTTTATTTAAAAAGGTAATTACAGCAGAATATGTAAAACTTTATTTAAACAGGTAATTACAGCTGAATATGTTAAACTTTATTTAAACTGGTAATTACAGCAGAATATGTTAAACTTTATTTAAACTGGTAATTACAGCAGAATATGTAAAACTTTATTCAAACAGGTAATTACAGCAGAAAATATTAAACTTTATTTAAACCGGTAATTACAGCAGAATATGTAAAACTTTATTTAAACCGGTAATTACAGCAGAAAATATTAAACTTTATTTAAACCGGTAATTACAGCAGAATATGTAAAACTTTATTCAAACAGGTAATTACAGCAGAATATGTAAAACTTTATTTAAACCGGTAGTTACAGCAGAATATGTAAAACTTTATTTAAACCGGTAATTACAGCAGAATATGTAAAACTTTATTTAAACCGGTAATTACAGCAGAATATGTAAAACTTTATTTAAACCGGTAATTACAGCGGAATATGTAAAACTTTATTTAAACCGGTAATTACAGCGGAATATGTAAAACTTTATTTAAACCGGTAATTACAGCAGAAAATATTAAACTTTATTTAAACCGGTAATTACAGCAGAATATGTAAAACTTTATTTAAACCGGTAGTTACAGCAGAATATGTAAAACTTTATTTAAACCGGTAATTACAGCAGAATATGTAAAACTTTATTTAAACCGGTAATTACAGCAGAATATGTAAAACTTTATTTAAACCGGTAATTACAGCAGAATATGTAAAACTTTATTTAAACCGGTAATTACAGCAGAATATGTAAAACTTTATTTAAACCGGTAATTACAGCAGAATATGTAAAACTTTATTTAAACCGGTAATTACAGCAGAATATGTAAAACTTTATTTAAACCGGTAATTACAGCGGAATATGTAAAACCTTAAAGCCCTTATGCATCTTCGAGATCCATTTTATTTTACTTTGAAAATATCGAGTTACTGTGCGTTTCCGTGTCTCGCCGTGACTCCGGCCGGGCATGACGTCATTGACCCATCCTGTCAGGTTGGATGGGAGAGAAACGTATTAATCCGCCATGAACTGATATGTACTATTATATTTAATATGATGACGTCGCTCGTGTCGTAATATTAATATAAAGCTTTGTTCTCTCTGATCCGCCGACATGCTTTCGTGTTACAATCCATCCTTCACTACACGTCACTCACTCAGCCGTCTGTTTGTTGTTCACGTGAATATAATGTTCCTCTTCCGGTCCGACGGCGTTCTGAAGCGACAAACAGAACAACGAGCGACGTCACTGTTGCGTTTATAAACCCATCTGCGGTGCAGATACAGTGAGCTCCAGTGGCGCAATCGGTTAGCGCGCGGTACTTATACGACAGTACACTGTAGAGCAATGCCGAGGTTGTGAGTTCGAGCCTCACCTGGAGCAGCGTTTTGGTTTTAGCAGAGAATCAGCTTCGGATGGAAACCGGTGTCACTCCGGTTTACGAACCCGGAACCACATCAAGTACGAGTACAGAAGTACTAATACAACACACAGATACTAATACAATACAGAGACTAATACAGCTCAGTATGCATATACTATTCTAAATAAATCACGAGTCAAGAAGTAGAAATAAAGAAAGCCATATCAAACATACTGGACTGCAAACAAACAATTTTATTGTTATTATTAATAATGATAATAATCATACATATTATTATTATAGTTGTATTATTAATGCGTTTGACATTTTTAATCTAATTAGTGTTCTTTAACAAATGTATGTGTATAAACACATAAATGCCATTTATATTAATATTTAGTAGTAACAGGGCATATAAGATATGACTCATATTATTCTGAACAGTATAAACTCTGAAGAGGTATTTGGGCTCTCCTGAACATAGGGGGCAGTATCTCTCCATCTTTGCAAACGATACGTCTGTCAAGTTTAATATGCTGACTTCATATTTACAGCATAATAATTATAATTATTATTATTATAATTCTTTACAAAAACTTTAACACGAATATTACATTTCTGTTATCAAATTCCACATTTTACATGATGATTACATGTGATGATGTGATTGCAAATCAATGAAAAAGAAAAAGAAAACTCCATAAGTGATATACTTTTAAAAACAACATCATATGGGTAAATGTACATGCTTTTATATAAAAGTGATTTGATTTGTGATCCGTGGGAGAGAAAGTAAAGTCCCAATGTTCATTAAGTGAGACACTTCTCTGCCCAGCCGCTGGGGGTCGCTGTTGTCTACTGTTTGGAGTCGCTGCTGCTGCGTAGTGTGTGTGTGTGTGTGTGTGTGTGTGTGTGTGTGTGTGTGTGTGTGTGTGTGTGTGTGTGTGTGTGTGTGTTTTCTTCCTCCCTCTGACGCAGACGTGACTGCTTGAATCTGACAGGCTGAGTCTGTGTTTGAATGAAAACAGCTTTGCTCTTCCCAGCGCTGCTCTCTCTCTCTCTCTCTCTCTCTCTCTCTCTCTCTCTCTCTCTCTCTCTGTGTGTGTGTGTGTTCTCATCTTTCACATTACACAAGCACACTTCAGATTCTAGGTGGAACTGCTGCAAGAACCCTGCACTAGAACCTTACACTAGAACCCTGCACTAGAACCCTACACTAGAACCCTGCACTAGAACCCTGCACTAAAACACTACACTAGAACCCTGCACTAGAACCCTACACTAGAACCCTGCACTAAAACACTACACTAGAACCCTGCACTAGAACCCTGCACTAGAACCCTGCACTAGAACCTTACACTAGAACCCTGCACTAGAACACTGCACTAGAACCCTGCACTAGAACCCTACACTAGAACCCTGCACTAGAACACTGCACTAGAACCCTGCACTAGAACCCTGCACTAGAACCCTGCACTAGAACCTTACACTAGAACCCTGCACTAGAACACTGCACTAGAACCCTGCACTAGAACCCTACACTAGAACCCTGCACTAGAACACTGCACTAGAACCCTGCACTAGAACCCTGCACTAGAACCTTACACTAGAACCCTGCACTAGAACACTGCACTAGAACCCTGCACTAGAACCCTACACTAGAACCCTGCACTAGAACCCTGCACTAGAACCCTGCACTAGAACCTTACACTAGAACCCTGCACTAGAACACTGCACTAGAACCCTGCACTAGAACCCTGCACTAGAACACTGCACTAGAACCCTGCACTAGAACCCTACACTAGAACCCTACACTAGAACCCTGCACTAGAACCCTGCACTAGAACCTTACACTAGAACCCTGCACTAGAACACTGCACTAGAACCCTGCACTAGAACCCTGCACTAGAACCCTGCACTAGAACCCTGCACTAGAACACTGCACTAGAACCCTGCACTAGAACCCTACACTAGAACCCTGCACTAGAACACTGCACTAGAACCCTGCACTAGAACCCTGCACTAGAACCCTGCACTAGAACCCTGCACTAGAACCCTGCACTAGAACCTTACACTAGAACCCTGCACTAGAACACTGCACTAGAACCCTGCACTAGAACCCTACACTAGAACCCTGCACTAGAACACTGCACTAGAACCCTGCACTAGAACCCTGCACTAGAACCTTACACTAGAACCCTGCACTAGAACACTGCACTAGAACCCTGCACTAGAACCCTACACTAGAACCCTGCACTAGAACCCTGCACTAGAACCCTGCACTAGAACCTTACACTAGAACCCTGCACTAGAACACTGCACTAGAACCCTGCACTAGAACCCTGCACTAGAACACTGCACTAGAACCCTGCACTAGAACCCTACACTAGAACCCTACACTAGAACCCTGCACTAGAACCCTGCACTAGAACCTTACACTAGAACCCTGCACTAGAACACTGCACTAGAACCCTGCACTAGAACCCTGCACTAGAACCCTGCACTAGAACCCTGCACTAGAACACTGCACTAGAACCCTGCACTAGAACCCTACACTAGAACCCTGCACTAGAACACTGCACTAGAACCCTGCACTAGAACCCTGCACTAGAACCCTACACTAGAACCTGCTCACACACAGACGTATGAATGATTTATTTTACGTGTTTATGAAAACGTGTTCCCATGCATATAAAAGTTAAACACACTGCCCATAAACATGCATTATGTATAGAGATGGACAGATATGAACCTCAAATCAACACACACACACACACACACACACACACACACACACACACACACACACACACACACACACACACACACACACACACACACACACGTCTGCTGCTCGGAGACTTCCCTCCAGAATGATCACATGAGACCAGCTGTGAAGAGCATGAGATCACTGTGTTGCAAGAGAGAGTCTGCGTGTGCAAACAATACTAATAATACTAATAATACTAATAATCATAATCATAATACTAATAATAATACACCACTACCCAGCGGAGTATTTGTAGTTTGTAGAGCGAGAAGCTCAGGACACTGTTGAGTCTCACGTTGTAACAAAACACTTACTACGCCTCGATCATCACGACGTGTTTGTTCGACTTTCAGCTGATCAGGGTTCTGGGAGGTTACACCGCCGACATCACAACGGCTGCTGACCCACAGCTCCGATCATTAGATGCAAGCCCCGCCCCCGACCCGTGACTAACCACGCAGCGATGTGTCACAGCTATAATTCACATCTGCCTCTAGTTTGGTTCTCTGACGGCTCCCAGGCCCAGCTGTTATGTATTGCGGCCCGTAGGCTCTGCTCATTATGTGTGATGGTATAATTATTATCATTATTGTTTTTACCCCCCCACCTTCCACTCGCTCAAAAGCCCCGGAGCGACTCTGCCGACCGCGCCTGTCAAAGCTGCAGAAAAGGAAGTGACGTCATTTGGCCTGGACCCACACAAGCAAACGTTCAGGTCAAAAGGTGTGTCTCTGACGTCGTTGTGAAGATTTAAAGAGAGGGCTTTAAGGATGAGCTGATTTATTACAACGGTTAACGTCCACCCACGTCACGTTTCTACCTCGACTTCTTGCCCAGATGGCTGATACGACACGATTCACCTCTCGCTGTGTGTTTGTAGCGTAAAGGTTTGAGAAACAGAAAGTAAGAGGACCTCCGCCAAGGCCTCGCTATGTTCACAAAGAGGGAAATCATTTGTGCGTTGACCCGTCCAACATTTAATGGTTCTTTGTTGGCCTCCTCCCCCGAGTTTCGTGGAAGTCCTGTCACTAGTTTTTCCCGAAAGCGAAACCTCCGTTGAGGGAAATAATGAAATGAATCATTCGTCGTCGTCGGACAGTGAGAAGAGGAAGTTCAGGTTGAACAACATTATCCAGGATTTTTAAAAACATCGTGGCTTGATGATACCATCGGACCCTGTTTCGTTTAAATTGATTCTCTGTGTGAGGTAAACGGGACAGCGTTGCTATGACAACAAAGTATTCCATGCTGAGTTCACTTCTACGGCTTTTCACTGAAGTTCCCAGGTTTGTGTGTGCTGAGCATGACGCCGTCATGGTGGACTTCTACAATCAGAGAGCCCCCCCCCCCCCGGTGGCCAGTGGCGAGAATGATGGCTTAAGGCACTTCAGCCATGGCTTCACTTTTCAGAACCAGGAAGGGTCAGGTGGGTGAGGTCATCAGACAGAAAGATGTTTAAAGAAGTTTAAGGTACTTCAGATTCACAGGTGGCAGCTAGAAACTGTGCTGAGCCCAGATGCAATGAGAAGTGTGTGTGTGTGTGTGTGTGTGTGTGTGTGTGTGAGGCCAGTTGGCCGGCGTCCCTGCTGCACCTCCTTAACCTCATTAAAGGTCCTCCAACAAGCCCGGCTCCAATCACACAGACGGTCCACTCAGCCTTCCTGGAAGTTACAGTGGATTCAAAAAGGCTTGCAGCCGTTAACTCTTCATTCAGGGACTGAGATCAGACGTGCCTTCGCAACCAGAGGAGTCGCCCCCTGGTGGCCAGGGGAGAGAATGCAAGTTTAAGGCGCTGCAGCCTTGGCTTCACTTCTCAGAACCGGAGGTCGACGCCGGTTCAGGTTCACCACACATGGAAATACACATACTTTTTAAATGCTGTTTGTAGTTTTCCAAGGATGTAACCCCCCTCTCTGTTTTTGAGCAACAGTATATATTGTTCATTAAGAGAATGCTCTTGTTTGTAGTGTACTAATCTAAATATGCTAACCCTATACAGAATATACAGGGCTCTCTCCTTCAGAAGGGGCCTTGCTTTCCCCATCACTCCAGTGTCTTATATCCGGTCAAACGAAATCCAGAACTGGGAGTTAAGTCTTCCCAGGCTTCCCGGGACTCTGGTCCAGGACTCTGGTCCAGGTCTCTGGCCCTGTGGGGCCCCTCGCTACATTTACATTTACATTTACATTTAGGTCATTTAGCACACGCTTTTGTCCAAAGCGACTTACCAGATAAGTACATTGTCAAACAAGGAAATAGAGGGGGGAAACCACAACGTATCATGGTGCCGAGTAATGTAAGAGCTAAATAGAACAAGTGTTAGTGTCCTCATCTGTATGTAAAGTAGTACTGTCAAGAGCAACAGTAGTAGATGAGAGGGCCAGGAGCTTAAAAGGTTTTTTTGTTTCTTTCTTGTTGTTCCGTTTAGTTGTTTAGCATTCTTGTTTTGGTTTTTGAACTATCAGTTTTGGAGTATTTGTTTTTTATGAGAGAGAGAGGGGGGAGGGAGAGGGTCGAGGGAGGGTGCTAGTGGTCATGCTATGTAGAGTCAAGGTGAAGTCTGAACAGGTGATCTTGAGCCTTTGGAAGATGGCAAAGACTCTGCTGTCCTGACATTGGTCGGAGTTCGTTCCACACTGAGGCGCCAGAACAGAGAAGAGTCTGGACTTGCTGAGCGACATTTGCTTGATTTCAGCGATGGTGGTACCAGCCGGCCAGCTGAAGTAGAGGAGCGAAGTGCTCGCTTCGGGGCATGAGTTTGACCAGTGTTTGAAGAGAAGGGTGCCGTTCCATTGATGGCCCTGAAGGCCAGTGTCATCAACTTGAATTGGATGCGTGCTGCAACAGGGAGCCAGTGGAGGTCACGGAGGAGGGGGGTCACGGAGGAGAATTTGGGTAGATTGAAGATGAGCGTGCTGCGGCATTCTGGATACGCTGTAATGGTTAATCGCAGAGGCGGGAGTCTGCCAGGAGAGAGTTGCAGTAGTCAAGGTGGGAGATGACCAGTGCTTGGACCAAGACTGCGCTGCAAGAGCTGGTTGCTAAACCACCACACCTCTGCAAACACCCTGCCCATCCAGATAGATGTCACAATAATAGAGGGGTGGGGTGGAGTGTGTATGTGTGTGTGTGTGTGTGATGGAGGGCCAGGAGCCTTAAAAGGGCCCTTCCTGATGGTCCGAGGCAAGCAGCATTCTTGGACGGACCTGAACTCATCACAGCAAGGGAGAGAGAGAGAGAGAGAGAGAGGAGAGAGAGAGAGAGAGAGAGGAGGAGAGAGAGAGAGAGAGGAGAGAGAGAGAGGGAGAGGAGAGAGAGAGAGAGGAGAGAGAGAGAGAGAGAGAGAGAGAGAGAGAGAGAGAGAGAGAGAGAGAGAGAGAGAGAGAGAGAGAGAGAGGAGAGAGAGAGAGAGAGGAGAGA